>SJYA01003797.1:0-40071 GCA_006410615.1 Neotragus moschatus | reverse complement strand
ATCCCTCTGGGTCATCTCAGTTCTCCAGCCCCAAGCATCCAGCATCATGCATTGAACCTGGACTGGTGATTTGTTTCACATATGATGTTATACATGTTTAATAGTAATAATACCTATTCCATGAGATTCTGGTCAGGAGTAAGTAAGAGAAATGCATATATAGTACTTAGTGGAGTATATGATGCATATCAAGTGCCTAATGGACATTAGCTTAACATATCTAACACGTCTTATAGGAAAATGGCTTTTAATTGTTTGACAGCACAGTACATACTATAATTAAATAACAAGCAGATTCATTGATAAACTAAATACATTCTTGTCTAATTATATTTCTCTATTTGCAATGAACTCTGGTATATATGTATATATATATTTTTTCACACTATTCTATACTTGCTTCTATTATTTTTTTTTTTTACGCCCAGCAGAGCCCACTAAAATGAATCCATAATCCTCTAAAATAATCCTCTCTGAAATGGAGAGAAAGAAATAACATTCTAAAATGAAAAATCATACTCATAGAAAAGATGTTTGTTTTTAAATACATACCATAATCTAGATTGTGATAGTTTGGGTTCGGATGAATTTCAGGTTTTGTTTGTACTAGTGGGGTCAAAATGCAGTGTTTGGGAAGGGAATTTCAATGTCTGACAGCAGATATTGCAAAAATGTACCTTTTTGGTTAATGACACCCAAAGATTTTGTAGAGACAGGAATATTACAAAAACTGAAGGAAATAGAAATGTAGAGAGAACATTTTTCTGTGCTAAAGTACATAACACTTTGTTGGAACAACATTGAACAGAGTATTTGAAATAAAAATTGCCTTAGAATATCCAGAATGTTTACCAGAATGATATAAGCTGTTTACCAAAATCATATAAAAGCATTTAGTACTTAAATTATATATTCATGCTTTAAGACACCACACTGATCTCTAGTACATTAATATTCTGGACACTGCAAATGTGCTAATACAAAGTCATGTAAATGTGCAGGTCAAGGAGTTCATTTGGTATTTCTCTGGGCATTAGCACAAAGATACTTGCTCTTTTCAATATAGTCTCTAATTCATATAAGTATTACATTTTCAGCTTTCAGTTAGGCTTTCAAATCTTAGTAATTTGATGAATTTTCTTACCATCATGTCCTGTATTTAATAATTTAGTCCCTGACTCCACTCTTTGATTTTATGGGATGTTATCATGACTTATTGAATTTTAATATGCTTTTTCATATTTATATATATATGGATCTTTCGAACTCTTAGCATTTAACTATAGATATTACATGAGTTAGAAATGTTTCTAATCCTTTACTGTAAAAACTAAGTATTCATGTAGTTAGATGAAAAATATGCATTGTAATTCTAATTTATTTATGAATAAAATAGCCTCAAAGTTTCTTCTCATTTTTATCCTGAAAAAAAAACAATGTTCAAAATCTTCATGTCCTTGGTGAGCATTTACTTTTATTTCAAAACAAAGTGCGAGTGTAAAGTTATATCATTAAATTTCAATTTCCCCAAAGGGAAAAAAATCCCAATTTAAAAATTCTTAGCACCCTTTACTTTCCACATATCTCTTTCCCTAAGAAACAACTCAGCTTAGAAGGACTAGTAATAGAAGTTTGCTTTTGTAAAAATGGACAGAAGATATAATACAAGGAAAATGAATGCTGAACATTTGAATATATTTCATAAAACCTTTAAATAAGCCCTTTCTAAAGGTTTATAATGGATATAATTAAGAATTATTTCATTCTCTTAGAGTTCTAAGGAAGGAAGCTGTGGATGAGATCTGGTTACCAGGAGAAATGAGGATTTCTTTGGAGTATCAGAAAACGTATGACTTTTTTTGTTTTTATAAAATGATGTCAATTAGCATATAAACAACTTCTGATTCACTTGATTGCTAAAGACATTTCATGATAAGATTGTATGAGAAAAATAAATGTTTCATATTTAATTGAAATTATACTCTTTAGCAAATTGATTTCTCTTAGACTAAGATAAGTAAACAAAACAATAAAATAAAGCTCTAGATTCCAGCCAAGATGGAGTGACCCCATTTCTCTCTTTTACTAAAACCCAAATCCCCTGTACATAGCACAATAAATAAGCATAGGAAAACTCTGTAAAGTAGAAAGAAGGCAAACTTCCTAGGAACCTCACAACTGGAAGAATGACGTGGTAGTGAATTCCTGGGGGACCTTATTGCCTTTTGTGTATCCCTGACAGAGCGCTACAGAAACTAGCATCCCAGGTCTGCCAAAAGGCCTTGACAAAAGTAAGCACCATGAAAAGCCTTCTTGCTCCAGGCAAAGGGTAGCCTAACATACCTAATAGACCCATCCCACAACCCCAGTTTCAGCAGGGCCAAATGGGACCCGATTTTCTACCCACTCCTCATTCTTTGCAAATCCATGGGCTGTGGCCCACCAGGCTCCTCTGTCCATGAGACTTTTTCAGGCAAGAATACTGGAATGTGTTGCCATTCCTTTCTTCAGGGTATCTTCCCCACCCAGGGATCAAACACAGGTCTTCGTTGCAGGCAGATATTTTTAACATGTGAGCCACCAGGGAAGCCCATAAATCAAGCAGTGTACTTCTACTAGGTAGGGTTGGCCAAACGGAGAGCTAAGTGTTTCTCCACATTGTTTAGGTATATAAACTTTTAGTGATTGATTGGTTGTTACATATTGTTTAGAAACTTCACAGTTTCTACTAACTGATTTAATCAAATGAAGCTATTATTTCTGAATAGAAAACTAGCATACACAATCTGTTTCATTTAAACCCAAGTTTTTATCCTGAAGAATTCTGAATAAAAAAGTTTCTAATTTTTATTGTATTGAAATTAAAATCACATGACATTGAGCATGAAATAAATCAATAATAATCTCTCTAAATTTCTGCATCCATAAGAATATTTAATGGTGTTGTTTGAAAATGTCATAGCTAGGTGAAATAGGGGATTGGATTTCATTTACATTGTAAGTAACAGATTAAAATACCCCTCTCCTTGTCCCAATACATTCACCAAACAAATATTTTTATATTGAGCATACACTATATAGGGCTTTCCTGGTGGCGCTGCTACTGATGCTTCTGCTGCTGCTGCTAAGTTGCTTCAGTCGTGTCTGACTCTCTGCGATCCCATAGACAGCAGCCCACCTGGCTCCCCTGGCCCTGGGATTCTCCAGGCAAGGTGTTGGTGATTAAAAAAAAAAATTAAAAAAAAAAAAAAAAAACACCTGCCAACTCAGGAGACAGAAGAGATGTGAGTTTGATCCCAGGGTTGGGAAGATCCCCTGGAGGAGAGCATGCAATTTACTCCAGTATTCTTGCCTGAAGAATCTCAGGGACAGAGGAGCCTGGCAGGCCACAATCCATAGGGTCACCAGAGTCAAACCTGACTGAAATGACTAAGCATGCATGCACACACTATGTAAAATAAGTGTCTCATTTGCTAAGGATACAACAGTGAACCAAGCGAAATGAACTTTCTTCTCATGGAACTTATTTTTAAGAAAGAACACCAACAAACAGTCGAGAAAATAAACAAATTACCTAGTATATGAAATGTTGTTGAGTACCATGGAGGAAAAAATACACTATACACCATAGAAAATAAATATGAGATTTTGAGGAAGAGAGATGTTTGCATATAAGGAAGACTTCACTCAAAGTGTATCATTTGAGTAAAAAGTTAAGTGAAATGGGAAGTCACCTTTGTAGCTATTTAGAAGAAGGCTCTGAAAAGAAATCATGCCTGATACAACTAAGGAACAGAGACTAGAGTATTGATGGAGTGAGTAGTAAAAGGTAAGAGTGGGAAGCTATGGGTAAACATAATATGCATTATTCTAGGGATTTTGGCTTTAATCCTGATTGGCAATAGAAGAGCAAAAATATTTAACATTGCTTCACTTATTAGTAAGATCACTTTGGCCATTTTTTTTGAGAAGTCTGGTAGTTGGTGGGAATTCACTGAAGGTAGAGTCAATTAGTGCTGATAGAGTTTAAAATTTCAGAGAAAGTAAAGCATCTAGGCCAAATCCAGATATCTTTGCCTAAACATTTGGCTTATAGAGCTTCCATTTACTGAAATGAAGAGTACTGTGACTGGAGAAAGTTTGCTTTTGTTTGTTTGTTTTGGTAATAGAAGTGATTGGAAAGGAGGTTTCAGAAGTGATGAAGAGGAACGAGCCAAAGAAGCAGAAGAAATAACTGGAAGGGTAGGAGGCAAGCAGAATGAATGTAATTATCTGCAAGTCAAATGAAGAAAGTGTTTTAGGGAAAAGGATTGACAGTTTAATGCTTCTGGCATGTAATAAGAAGTGATCAGCAATGTGGACATCACTGGTGGTCTTGACACGGAGTATTGGAGATGAAAGACGGATGTATGTTTAAGAGGGAACTGGTAAAGAGCAATGGGAGATAGCAAAAATAGAAAAATTATCTTACAGAGCTTTCTTCACAGTCCAACTCTCACATCCATACATGACTGCTGGAAAAACCTTAGCTTTGATTAGACCTACCTTTGTTGGCAAAGTAATGTCTCTGCTTTTTAATATGCTGTCTAGGTTGGTCATAACTTCTCTTCCAAGGAGTAACTATCTTTTGATTTTGTGGCTGCAGTCACCATCTGCAGTGATTTTGGAGCCTATGCAAATAAAGTCTGTCACTATTTCCATCTACTTGCCATGAACTGATGGGACCAGATGCCATGATCTTAGTTTTCTGAATGTTGAGTTTTAAACCAACATTAAAGACATGCAAAGTTTAAAGACATAAAATCCTGGAAGAAAACATAGGAGAAAAGCTTCATGACATTGTATTTGGCAAATATTTCTTGTATATGACAACAAAAACATAGGTAGCAAAAACAAAATGATCTCAAACTTAAAAACTTGCACAGAAGGAAAACTTTCATTCAACAGAGCGAAAAAAGCAACCTATGAAATGGAGAAAATAGTTGCAATGGATATATCTGAAAAAAAGTATCAAGATTTTAGTTAAGTGTATTTACAACCACTCTCTAAATGCAATTCACTTAAATCATCCTGAAACCACCCCTCTCCCCTCCTCATCCTGGTCCATGGAAAAACTGTCTTTCATAAACCTGGTCCCTGACGCCAAAAAGCTGAGGACCATTCAGAGAAGGCAATGGCAATCCACTCCAGGCCTGGCAAATCCCATGGATGGAGGAGCCTGGTAGGCTGCGGTCCATGAGGTCGCTAGGAGTCAGACACTACTGATCGACTTCACTTTCACTTTTCACTTTCATGCATTGGAGAAGGAAATAGCAACCACTCCAGTGTTCTTGCCTGGAGAGTCCCAGGGATGGGGGAGCCTGGTGGGCTGCCGTCTATGGGGTCACACAGAGTCAGACACGACTGAAGCGACTTAGCAGCATGGCTTTAAGACCAGTGTTTCCTTGTTGACTTTCTGTCTATATTTTCTTTCCATTTGTAAAAGTGGAGTGTTAAAGTTCCCTACTATTATTATGTTACAGTTAATTTCTCCCTTTAGATATATTGCTACTTATGTATGTAGGTGCTAATATATTGGATGCATAGTGCATAAGTTTACAATGGCCATATAAGAATTACTCATATTCCCCTTGGGTTGATCCCTTGATCATTACATAATGTTCTTATGTCTCTTGTTGCAGTTTTTGTTTTATTTTGCACAATGGAAGTATTGCTGCCCCGGCTTTCTTTTGATTTCCTGCACAGAATGCCTTTCATTTTCAATGCATGTGTGTATATTTAGATCTGAAGTGTCTTTTGTAAGCAGCATAAATGGATTTTATTTTTATATCCATTCAACCACTCTATGTCATTTGATTAGACCATTTCGTCTACTTGCATTTAAATTGATTATTGATAACTGTGTACTTATTGTCATTGTGTTCATTGCTTTTAGATTTTTGTTTTTTAGTCTTTTACTTCCTTCTTCTGGGGCTATTGCCCCTTGTGATTTGATGACTATAGTGTTATTTTTGAATTTCTTTCTTTTGTGTATCTGTGTATCTATTATAGATTCTTGGTTTGTGGTTACCTGAGTTTGTATATAGCTATCTATATGTAAATATACATGCAATTATTTTAAGTTGGTGTTGTCTTAAATTCAAACACATTTTAACAATCCTACATTTTTATCCCCCATCACATTTACTGTTTTTGACTTTGAATTTTATATCTTTTAGTTTTGTGTATTCCTTAACTTCTTACTCTGTTTATAAATGACTACCATTTTTTTGGTTTTAATCTTCTACTAGCATTATAAATGATTAATTCACTATCTTTTCTGTTTATTTGCTGTTACCAGTGAGATTTTTTTTTTCCTTTTGTGATTGTGATATTTCTGATTTCAGTCTCTTCTTTTTAACTTAGGACAATCCCTTTAACATTTCCTATAAAACTGGTTTAGTGAACTCTTATTTTTCACTTGTCTGTAAAACTTTTGATTATTATTCCTTTAAATCCTGCCAGGTAGAATATTCTTGGTTGTAAGCTTTCTCCCTCTCATAAAGTTAAATATATTATGCCATTGTTTTCTAGTCTGTAGAGTTTCTACTGAAAAGTCAGTCAATAGACTTCTGGGAGTCTCTGTCTTTGAAACTCGTTTTTCCTTTCCTGGCTTTAATATTTAATATATTTTGTCTTCAGTTTTTGCCATTTTTATTACAATGTGTCTGTTTAAGCCTGTTGGAGTTGATCCTGTTCTGGATTCTCTGTACTTCCTAGAACTGGATGTCTGTTTCCTTTCCCATGATATTTTCAGATATTATGTTATCTAATATGTGCTCTCTCACTTTCTTTTCTCCTTCTGGGATCCCTACCATGCAAAAGTTAGTATAGTTGATGCTGTCTCAGAGATTTCTTAAGCTGTCATTCTTAAAATGTGTTTCTGGTCAGCTTGCATAATTTCTCTCACTTTTTCTTCCAGTTCTCTGATCCATTCCTGTGTATTATCTAATCTAATGTTGATCTCTTCTAGTATATTTTTTTAATTTCAGTTATTATATTTTTCTGCTTTGATTATCCGTTATAGTTTCTAACTCTGATGTTCATGCTTTATTCTTCTGAGTTCTTTAAGCATCTTTGTGACCACTACCTTAAACTCTTCTCAGCTAGATTGTTTATCTCCACTTCACTTAGTTCTTTTTTATTTTATTTTTCCTTCCTTTGGGACATCTTCCTCTGTCACTTCATTTTGCCATTTTTGTTGTTTTTAATTTCTACATATCTGGTAGGGTTGCTGTGTTTCCCAATGTGAAAAAAGTGGTCTTTTGTAGTTGTGGTCTTTTGTAGTAGAAGTGGTCTTTTGTATGTTGGGACATATCCTTTATGTCCCAACAATGCTCTACCCTCTGGCCACCTAGAGCTATAATCTCTAGGGTTTCTCCCTGTGTAAGCTGTGTGGGTCCTTCTGTTGTAGCAGGCTGATTACTCTTGGTGATCTGGTAGGTTTGGCTGGCCCCTGGTCAGGTTAGTTCCAGGGCCCTGCTTTACGTGGAGGCTGCTGGCCACTGGTGGGTGTGGCCAGTTTGGGAGTTATCTAGTTTTAGGCCTGTGTGTCCTAGATCTAGAGTCAACCTGTTGTGAACAGGTCAGGTCCTTCCATGGCTGAAACATTGAGGGTATCCCAATGTTGTCAGCCTGCTGATGAGTTGGGCAAAATCCTGTGGCAACTGGCTGAGGGACACAGAGTGTCTTGGATCTGGTGTCAGCCTGAGAGTGAGCAGGGCCAGGGACCAAGTGGTCCTAGAGCTCGTACTGGCTTGCTGATGAGTGGGCTGAGTCCTGGCCCAGCTAGCTGCTTGGCCTCTGGATTTTCAGGACTGATGTGCAGCATCAGGGCTGGTGCTTACAAGCTAGAGGATTTTAGACTTTAGGATTTTACAAAGGTTCTCGCCTGCACCAGTTTTCTTTTAATAGGACAAGGACTCAGAACTGGTTGCTGTTAGGACATATGTCCCCAGTGTGAGCTCCAACTGCTTCTTGTCTTTCTAGGTGGCTTTGCAAGATCAGCAAGTTGATCTGACACAGGCTCCTTTCAAATGACTATTTTTGTCCTGTGTTTCAAAGTTCATGAGATTTTGTGTGAGCTTTCTAAGGGTGGACTATTTCCCAACAGCCCTCTGTCTCCTCTGAAAGTAAGCAATCCCTGCTGGCCTTCAAAGCCAGATGTCTTCCTGATGTAGGGGTCCTGGGTTGAGAAGCTAGATATGGGACTTGGATCCTTCACTGCTTCAGGAGAACCTCTGCAGTTATAACTTTGTAGTTATCCTCTGCTTTGTGGGTTGTCCATCTGGGCATATGGCTCTTAACTGTCCCATGTCTTTGCCCTTCCTGTCTCATTGTGGTTCCTTCTTTAGAGTAGAAAATCTTTTTGGCTAGTATTTAGGTCATTCTCATTGGTCATCAGTACTTTCTTTGTAAATAGATGAAATTTGTGTGTGTTCATGGGAGGAGGGAGCTCTAGGTCTTCCTACTCTGCCATATTGGCCACACCTCCCCCCAAAATCTTATCTTTCTGTTTACATTTTCCTTTGACCTCTCAATGTGTCTCTTCAAGAAATATGAGTTACTTTCCCCAGGACATATGTGTAATAAAGTTCCCTATTTCAATTTACCTTGTGGTCTGTTTTTGAACCACTGCTTGCCATCTTTCACCCTGTCCTCCACTTAACAAGTGTGAATTTGACAGATTTTTAGTAATGGTTCATAGCTAGAATATTAAAGAACTTTTGCAGTTTAAAAACAAACATCAATCAATCGCCTGATTTTTAAATGGACAAAGAGGCGCATTTTTCTGAAGAAGATATATAAATTATTAACAGGCATAGGAAATGATACACAAATTATCAGGGAAATGCAAACCAAAATAAGTCATCACCTCATACCTGTTAAGACGAACACTATTAGACAACAACGGCAACAGCAAAAGGCAGAAAATAACAAATGCTGGTGAGGCTGGAGAGAAATTAGAACTCTTCTGGACTTGATGTTACATGGTACAGCCACTATGAAATGAAAAACAGTTTCCTCAAAAATAAATAAAACTACCATATAGCCATTCTATTTCTTGATATGAAAGTGAAGTGAAAGTGTTATTCACTCAGCCAGGTCTGACTGCCACCGCATGGACTGTAGCCCTCCAGGCTCCTGTGTCCACAGAATTCTCCAGGCAAGGATAGTGGAGTGAGTTGCCATGCCTTTCTCCAGGGGATCTTCCTGACCCAGGGATCGAACCCAGGGATCCTGCCTTGCAGGCAGATTCTTTACCATCTGAGCAACCAGGGAAGCCCAATGGATAAGACTGTAAATTTTACCCTATCGCTCCATGGGTAAAGAATCTGCCTGCAATTCAGGCGACATCTGAGATGCGGGTTCGATCACTGGGTTGGGAAGATCCCCTGGGGAAGAAATTGCAATGCACTCCAATATTCTTGCCTGGAATAGTCCATGGACAGAGGAGCCTGAAAGACTACAGTCCATGAGATTGTGAAGAGATGGACTCAACTGAATGCTCACACACACACCACAAGAACAAATAAATACAGTTTAGCCAGGAGTAAGTATGTTTTTCCATTCCATGCCTTAACTGTGACCTGAAATTGCTGACCTATAATAAAAGTTTACATTTACTGAATAATTTACCAGTGTAGACTGCAAAGAAGGAGCCTGGCATGGACTACTTATTATTCTCTTCTACCAATGAGAAAATCAAGATTTAGAGGATTATTTTGCCCGAAGTGACATGTCTCATAAAAGTTACATTATTCAAATTAAGCATCCCCGATTCTAAATAAGCACTGAAGTATAGGGTCTACTTTGCTGTTTTTGTAGTTTGGGTATTTTAGCTAACCTGGAAAACCCCACAAGATGACCACTTTGCAGCATGGACTTCCTTGGTCTAGTAAACTTTAGTAATTTTGCCAAACTCATTAAGGTTATAACTGTATATCCATTCATTTTATTTACAACATATAATATGTACATACCTGTGGAAGAAATATGGATCTTCATAGCAGCAGTATGTTCTGAAATATCCTTCCTTTAATATAATTGATCTCATTTGACCCTGTCTGGAAGGAAAACTTTCCTCCACACTTCAAGGTCCTTCTGACTGGTTGAAGAATTAAACTGACATGAAACAGATTAACAGGAGAATATCAAACAATTTTTCATGTTTGGGAACTTCATGTAAATGAGAAGTTTAAAGACAGTAGGGCAAAATGAGGTATAGAAGTCATCCTAAGTCAAACAATGGGGTGGGAACCTGGGGCTTCCAAGGACAGAATGATCATTCCCAGGACAAAAAGAAGAACAAATGTTTTATAACTAGCCTTTGGACTTGCAGTAAAGATGGGACCACTTAGACAATACGTATCTCTGGCAATAACTCTTTCTTGGGAAAAATCCCCGGTTTAAATTATTTTAGCTACTTAATGGAGGGGCAGCAGTTTTCTCTTGAACCTGAAGGATCTCAATTGCCTTTAGCTTAAAGGGATCACCATGTAAAAGTGACACATTTTGAGGAGACTTGCTACAAGTCCCTACAACCTTTGGCACAACTCTTTCTCACATGCTGTAGTTTGTCTGAGAAGAGATGAATGGTCTCATTTTGTTGATGAAGAAACTGAAGTTAAGGGAATTTGTAGCTGACTTTATCAAGGTGAATTTTTTGTTAAAAGCAGAATCAAGAATAAAATTCACAACTTCCCTTTCTTTGTCCAGGCTCTTCCCAAAAAGGATGCTACCAGCTACCAACTATAATGCACAACTTTGTGCATTATAAAAAGAGACTAAATGTTTCTGTACCATTTCACATGAATTTCAAAGATGAAGCACAAGCTTTGAAAAAAATTCTAGCCATGGGCTGCTTATGAAGCTACTTCTTTTCTTCTAGGAGGTTCTTTCTCACCTTCAGTAATAGCACTTGGATTTTAAAAATAATTATAAGCCTTCCTTTAAATATTTAAATGCAAAGCTCTAACCAGTGTCATTTACACACTCAATGAAAATAGAAATTACCACTGAAATCTGTATGAAAACAAAGCATACTCTTATCAACCCATTCCTGATACACTGTTTCCCTCATTCCTTTGAATGTCTTAGATTTAAGTTTGTTTACTTATAATCAACTGTTGTTTTACATTCTCTCTCCCCCTGCCTCTTTTTCTCTCTCTCCCCTCAACTACAGTGTTGGTGTTTCAGTGTAAATGACACCCTGAATCCTGTTCACTTCTTGCTGCCTTAGCTCTGCTTAGTGATTTATTGTTCCCAGACAGTTCTGATTCTTGTGGCCTTCTAACATAGTAGATGTGCTTCCTCAGCTGTTTACATGATTCACTGACAGTATTATGTGAACTGCAAGCCAAATAAAAAGGGGCTTTAGCTTCTTAGCTTCTTCTAATCATTCTGATTTGTACTGGTTTAAAGTCAATTGAGCAGAGGTAGACAGAAGATCAGTCTCAACTCGTCTTTCTTTTAAGATTGATCTTTTCTTCCTGTGTCTTACAAGGACAATATTCATTTTATTATTTTAATATATAAATAATTCACTATTTTACTTCTTTTACACTATATATAATCTTTCTTTTCCCTTCAATTTCTATTCTCTTAGTCCTTTTAAAATGAGATTTTGAAAAATATCCATGGGTTTAATGGAAGTGGAGATCTTATTGGAGACATAGGCATGCCTTTTCTCTCTATCTCAGTACATTCTTTAAATATTATTTATGGAACAGTCCCTTGGACTGCAAGGAGATCCAACCAGTCCATTCAGAAGGAGATCAGCCCTGGGATTTCTTTAGAAGGAATGATGCTAAAACTGAAACTCCAGTACTTTGGCCACCTCATGTGAAGAGTTGACTCATTGGAAAAGACTCTGATGCTGGGAGGGATTGGGGGCAGGAGGAGAAGGGGATGACAGAGGATGAGATGGCTGGATGGCATCACTGACTTGATAGACGTGAGTCTGAGTGAACTCTGGGAGTTGGTGATGGACAGGGAGGTCTGGCATGCTGCGATTCATGGGGTCGCAAAGAGTCAGACACAACTGAGCGACTGAACTGAACTGAACTGATGGAACCACAATATACAGAGAATGTGATAGATTATGGCCATTAGCTGCTAAAAGAAGGAAGGATTCAAATTCAGTCAGAGTTTACTTAAGTCAATTATATTTTAGTTGGTAAAAGCAAGACATAGAAGTTTGAGAAGCGATTGGAGGAGGAAATGGAGGTAGAAGTTGAAAATGTATGTTTTTGAGAATGAATTTTTGGTTATTATTCATCCAAACTTCAGAAAATGGGTGCCTGTGTGATATGAGTAAACACTGCTTTTTATTTTTTATTTGTTTTTGACTAATATTTTGCTATTGTTCTCTAGTTCTTTGTTTTCTTTAACTTGATTATAAATAAAGGCTTAAAGAACCTTGTATGTGGACAGCATCATATGCATAGTAATAACCCAGTGACTGAAGAGAAAGCATATGAATTAATAAATGGTTGTATGTACTTCTTAATTTCTTTAAAAAATTATGATGTTATTTAATTTCAAAATATGGTGAATATACAACATGAGTCTTTGAAGTGCTTCCTGTTCAAAAAAAATTTAAACTTGAGAAAATTTTTCTCATTCAAGTAAGAACGTAAACAAGTACTACTAATAGCTTGTTTTATATCAAGTTAACTTTTATCTTCTTTTTAATAGTATATTAGCATATTATCTTCTAAAGATAGTCTTAAAAATACATTGCAGATTAAATATTCCTAGAAAAGTAATTGCAATTTGGAATAATGATACTAGCATCTTATTTTCCATTGGAGCAAAATTATAATAGGAAGTCACATTTCTGACTCTAAGTGGTCTGGATGCCCATTTTTTATAGAAATAGTCACAAACATCACATTTAATCAGATGATGTACCCACATAATCTGAGGTTTCTAAAGGATATATATGGCTTTCCTTGTGGTTCAGCTGGTAAAGAATCCGCCTGCAATGTGGGAGACCTGAGCTTGATCCCTGGGTTGAGAAGATCCCCTGGAGAAGAGAAAGGCTACCCACTCCAGTATTCTTGCCTGGAGAACTACATGGACTGTACTCCATGGGGTTGCAAAGAGTCATACACGACTGAGTGACTTTCATTTCCAAGGATATATAGCTTGAGAAAGGAGACCAGCACCGCAAGCCATTATGTAAAATTGAATTTAATGTAACAGAGAACGGTAGAATGCTTAACAAAAGATTTGGGCTGATGGACTGTATGGTGGAGAAAGTGAAGATGCCTCGGAGGCACAGACCCAGGCCACCACCCTGGGGATCCAGCGCCACAGCACCTCAAGGGTCTGAGCCCAGACCCTCTACCCAGGATGCTCTATGCTCCTGGAAACACTGCTCAGGACCAAGGGTGCAGAGACCGAGTCCTCCAAAAGCCCCATCAGCAAATCCAGGGGGCTGATCCACAGGCAGGATGTGAGTAACTCCAGGAGCCTGTGCCATCCATCACAGTCCGTGTCCTCTTCTTTAATCTGCCCTCACAGGGCTTCTCCCTCCCTCACCTTTCCCTCAGACCTCTGGTTTCACTGAATTATGTGTTTACCACCTCTCCTTAAGTAAAAGTATTCTTCCCTAAAGACACTGCGAGCCTGGAAACACTCACAGGTAGAAGCTGGCTGAGGCGGGTTGCCTGTTCACCTACCTTTCTGTTTTGTTCATGGTCACAGGTCCTTACAGCCCTTGTAGCTGTGTGACCACGTGGCTGCATTCAGGTCAATTCATGTAGGAAAAGCATTGAGTGTTGCCATCAATCCAAACCGTTCAAAACCTCCTATGTTTACTCTTCAAAGGACCATCCCTTTCTTTCTGACTGCAATGGAAACCACTCCAAGGAAGCCTTGGAAACTGCCTGGAAGATGATAATAGAGCCACAGCTGGAAGGAACTCCAGTTCCTAAATATCTCTTGGAGGAAAGTTGGTCATTAGAGGTGATGACTGGGTTAGCTACGTGTATATGCATAAATATTTTTGTATGTTAAGCCATGAAGTTCTGGAGGCTTTTCTGTTATAGCAGCTAGGAAGGCTCTAGTGAATATTGTTCATTTACCCATATCATTTGCCTGAGGACTATGAGAAGCTTTTTGCATGCTCTTTAAAAAAAAAAATTCATAATGCCTTTAGGTTTTTACCTTTCCATCTCTAGTAAGTTTCACCTCATATCCTCTTCAGTCTCTTTTTTCAGGGTCCCAGCTAGAATTTATCATTACTCAGAACTTAGAACTTTAACCACTGAGATTCTAACATTCCATTTCCTATCACAGCTCCCAGTTAGCTCAGTTATGCAGTGATTCTTACTTCTTTGCTTGCTGTCTTCATACCCTACTCATCTTTCGATTCCTCTGTTTCCTCGTCTGCTCTTTGAATTGCACCCCCACTATCCTCCTTGGATTACTGCTCCAGCATGTCCATCACCTTCTTCTCAGTATTGACGGCTCCATTAGCCTATTGGCTCTCCTCAGCAGATTAGAGACACCCACCTGCATGAATTGGTACCTCTATCAATTCAAGGTCCCTGATGTCAACTAAGCTCTCAATGTGCCTGAAAATAATCCTATGTTTTGCTGATCAATTTCTTCTCTTATCCTCCCCAGCAGTTATTTTAAACCTACATCTCCTTCAAATCTATAATACTGCCACTATGCCTCTCTCCTAGCCAGTGGTCTATTTTTCACTTTGCAGAGGAAACAGAAATTGCTGAAAGGAATTCAGTGAAAACTTCCTGCTATGAGACTTAAACTTAATCCACCTCTCATCATAATGGAAAATATGTATTTCAATATAGCTAGCCTTTCACCTGTGATCAGTATCTCTAAGAGTTGCTGGATAAAATATAGGATTCCTAATTAAATTTGAATTTCAGATGATTTTTCTTTTAGTATAACTAAGTCTCCAGAATTTGATATATATTTATACTAAAAAAATGTATTTATTGTTTATCTGAAATCCAAATTCTTTTAGACACCCTGACATTTTGTTTTACTTTCTTTTTTACTAAATATGACAACCTGATTTATTCTATTTCTATCCTTTATCAACTTAATAAATATTGTACTCTCTTTTGTGTCTTCAGTATGACGTGTATACTGCCCATTTCCTCAAGAACACTGAGCATACAAACTCATCTCCCAAACTCAATTATTCTCTATCTACCCCATGTTTTTCTCAATGATTCCTTATTTCTCTCCTGCCCTTTACAGCCTTTTGAAAGTCATGTATACACATTGTTCCCTCTTCCTCACTTGACATTCAGAAATCTGACCTTAATCTTTACCAATCTACTGAACTTTCTGTTTTCAAAGTTAATACTGATTTTGCTAGATCAAGTGGACATAGACTTTACCTTACTTGACCTTGAGGTAGCATTTGACACCAGTGCTCCTTGTGCCTTCGTTTTTTTCTTGGACGCTCATGACTGTGGAGTCTGTTTTTCTTGTTTCCGTGCCTCCGAATCCCTTTCTTAGTTCATGTTCAGGTTGCTCTCCTCCACCGAGCCTTAAAAGGCCAGTGTTACCAGGTCATCTACTTTGTTTTAAGTCCACACTCTTGCAATCTCCCTAGAAAAGCATCTATCCCCAAGGCTTCCATCCTCTTTTTTGGCATAGCTGGATTCCATATTTCTCTTAATATTTCTCTTAATATTCAGAAGTGTGTTTTCCAATGTCTTCTAGGCATTTTTATTTGGATATGATCAACAAGTTTTAAAAATATGGTTAAAGCTAAACTTATCATTTCTACCTCCTAAATGTGTCCTCTCTCATTGGCAGGCAAAAAGGAACTGCATTTCACTTCTGGATCCCCTCCCTGCCACCTTTCAGATCTCCAACTAATTAAACACGAAGCATTAAGAAATGTTATCTATTACACATGTTGCAAACCAAGCTGCTTGGCATTACTCCAGCTGTCTCTCCTCTTGGACACAACTTTGCTTTGGGTCCAGCTCCTCAAGTTATCCATGCATAGTCTTCACCCTCTGCCGCTGTGGATCCAGGGTGTTGAGGTTGGCTCTTTTTTCCTGCCTGGTTCCTTTTGCCTTCTTCTTAATGGGTAACGAGCAAGGTAGACATTAATGGCTGAAAAAATCATGTTACCACTCCACAAAAGAAAGGAAAAAAGTGAAGTCGCTCAGTCGTGTCTGACTCTTTGCAACCCCACGGACTGTAACCCACCAGGCTCCTCCATCTATGGAATTTTCCAGGCAAGAGTACTGGAGTGGACTGCCATTTCTTTCTCCAAATTGCCATTACCACTCCATAGTTTGGTCTGAAGGGCCCTCTGTCTTCACTGTCCTGCCAGCACTCCATTCTCACCAAGAGCTAGAGAGGTTTTCCTTTTGGACCAAAAAAACGCAACACTGTAGGTTTACCTTCTCCCCAACTTTCACCAGAAAGTCGTTTTGGTGACACACTCTTCTAATAAGCATAGCCCAAACCCAGCTGCACTTCATCATTTGGCAGGCTCTTACTTAATGATTATCAAAAACAGAACCCTCTTCCAGTAGTCTGCTAAGTTACAGTAACTTGAAGGCCTTTGCAATTCTAAGGCTCCTAGCACTGCATCTAAGTGGTGCCACATTAATGTTCTTTCCCAGAATTAAAGCATCCACCAACCAATACGATCCTTGTGTTCAGCTCTGAATGGAGTTCCACACTTGACTCCCATCCAAGACATTATCCTAACTCAAAGTGTAAGTTTGCCATCATTTTGAACTTCATCCAAACTTCAGCAAATGGGCTAAGAAACTAGGCATCACCATTTTGAAAAACTATTCATAGTTATTCATATTATTTTAGGGGGTTCCATTATGGATGGAATGTTTCTAGCCTATCTAGTAAGATACTGGCAAATATCTCCAGCCTCTTAGAGAAGATATGGACTACTCAGTGCCCTTATTGTATAGGTTACTGACAGTACCCTCTGTGGCCAGATAGCAAAACATCTCAATTGCTCTGAATGGATCTAGGCAGCCAACATGAACCCACAAACCCCACAAAAACTCACAATAGCCATCTCCAAAGTAGAGGCCTTTTTATTCTAGGTGGGTAGACTAGGAAATCCTTTGCTAAAATCTGCTTTGAAGAACAAGGTCTCCTAAACATACACCATATATTTAATATTGCTTCCTGTACCTTGGGGGAAAAATGAAAACATAAAATTATCAAATTAAACTCTGGTACTCAAGTGAACTCCCAGAAAATCTTTGTATACCTTTCCCAGAAAGATGCATACCATGTAATTAAATTAAGTGAAACACGTGAAGCTTACAAAGTTTGTATAAGAATTTGTTGGAGAAATGTGTGACAGATTTTGTTTAGTGCTGCCATTAAAAAATAAGAGACATGCCTTTGAAACTGCCTGAAATGATCTAGTAAGCAAATGACTGTGTGCCTTCACCATCAACCCTTAGATCTAGCAGAGAATATTCACAGTGTCCAGGGTACAGAGGACTCACTGGTTGCTAGCTTTCTCTTTTCCTAAAAATCTTTATTAGGCCAACCTTGGAGAAAGTTGTTCATTATTTTGTCCAATATGAAAAAAGATGCGTAGAATAATGAGTTAAGTGATCCATAGCTACAAGGATATTGCATGTACTTTGACTATACAGTTCTGAAACAATATTTACGGGTTTATCTAGTCTTTCTTCCCTTTAACTACACCTATTAGGTAGTGTTTTCTGCTGCCTGCATTGGTAGATAGAAATACTCTTCTCATTTGGGGTGAAAGACAGACATTCTAAGCGCTCTAGAGTGTGTTTCCTCCCATTACCTCATCACCGTGCATTTCATTATAGGATTTTATTGGGAGGATATGTTTAAGGCAGAGCCAGTTGTCTTCATAGCCAGTTTATAGGCCACTGCAATATTTATAACGCTTCTTAACTTTGGCACTACTGAACGTGTTCCCGGAAGTGGAAGGGCTCTGGTCTGTGCACCGTAGGATGTTTAGCAGCATCTCTGACCTCTGCCTACCAGTGACCACAAAGAAATGTCTCTAATTTATCCAGAGAACAGATAGATGACAAAAAAGCTCACAGAAAGATGTTCGACACCATTATATATCAGAGAAATGCAAATAAAATCCACAAGAAGATATCACATCACATGAATTAGAATGATCATCATCAAAAATTCTGCAGACAGGAAATGCTGGAGAGGGTGTGGAGAAAAAGTAACCCTCCTAGACTGTTGGTAGGAATGTCAGTTGATACACCACTATGGAGAACAGTATTGAAGTTCCTTAAAAAATCTAACAATAGATCTCCCATATGATTGTGCAATCCCACTCTTGGGCATATACCCAGAGAAAACCATAATTTGAAAAGATACATTTAATATTATTCAGCCATAAAAAAGAACAAAAGAATGTCATTTGCAGGGACATGGATGAACCTAGAAGTCATCATTTGAAATGAAGTCAAGCAAAGTCAAATATCACATGATATCGATTATATATGGAACGTAAAAAACATGGTACAAAGGAGCCTATTTACAAAACAGAAATAGAGTCACAGATGTAGAAAACAAACTGGGCTACCAAGGGAAATGTGGGTGAGGGATAAAGTGGGAGATTGGGATTGACATATGTACACTGCTCTGCAGATGGTGTTAGTGGTAAATAACTCATCTGTCAATACAGGAGACATAGGGACTTGGGTTCAATTCCTGAGTCAGGAAGATCCCCTGGAGGAGGGCCTGGCAACACACTCTAGTATTCTTGCCTGTAGAATCCCAAGGACAGAAGAGCCTGGCAGGCTACAGTTCATAGCGTTGCAGAGTCAGACGTGACCAAAGTGACTTAGCACACATGCATACATAACATATGTAACTAATAAAACCTTACTGAAGAGCACAGAGAACTCTACTCAATACTCTGTAATGACCTACCTGGGAAAAGAATCTGAAAAGAGTGGATATGTGTCAATGGTTAACTGATTTCTCTAAAACAAAACTGACATAACATTCTAGATCAACTGCACTTCAATACAACTTAGTTAAATTATTCTAAAAATGTCTCCAGGTATTGACAATTGTCCAGTTTGTGATACAGGGGAAAAGCCATCCCAGTTCAAAAATCACTGTTTTATACAATACCTCAAGTTCTCTAACAATACCTATAAAGGTATCCACTTATTGACAGCAGGGCCAATAGCATGTATATTCTCTCTGCTCATTCCCGAAAAACAACAAAAACTGATGACAGTCACCAAGATTTACCACCCAGTAATATGTCCAATCTGAGGTTGATAAGGGAACATTAAGTAATGTAGTCATCTTAGTCAATATTTCAAATCCTATCCACCAAGTTCTTCAGTGTGGCTGGGACAGCCCATCTCAACACGAGTTTAATGCGTGGTGTATCCCAGCTCTCTGTCAAACTGTCTACAACTATTGAAAATTCTCAGTTTCTTTTGTTCCCACCAGCCTTCTGGTGTCATTCTGTCTCCAGTCTTTTCAGACAGGTATTAATGTTTGTTGGAGTTAGTAAATTAAATTCAGAAGCATTTGCTAGTTATTTCAGAAGAATTCAGAATGTCTGCTTAGTAAAACTCCTACCCAACTCCTGTTCGATAAATTACTTCAGAGACTTGTGAACTACACCATAATCCACAGTTAGAAATGAGCCTCAGCACTGTTTTCTCACTGTGGTTAAAACTTTAAAGAGCCATTTCTCATGTGCTTATAAATTCCTTTCAAAAGTGATTATATCAACCTTACCACTTCTCCCAGCACTCCTCACTCCTAAGTACTTTTCTATCTACAACTCTGAACGGTGATGAGGTTTATAGACAGGCTAAAAAAAGTACTTTCAAACTTCAAAAATAATAATAAAATTTAAAAAATAGTCTATGACAGATAAAGATTCTCTTGTTATCATCCTTAAAACTAGGTGCCTGGTAATATTCTTTAAAGCCAATACTGAAAATTGCTATCTCCCTACAAGACTGTAAGAACATCTGGATTCCAGCTGTGTGTTTAGTGACTGAAATTCGAACTACATAATAATTTTTCTAGATTTTTCAAACAGTGCCCTGAACAGTGGTAAACTTGAGAATTTAATGTAATTCTACTTGTTAGCATTTATTGTCTCTGGTCCTTAAACCCTTTGACAGAGTGATCTTCTTTGAATGTCTTGAATACCGGCAGCTACCCTCACTCTGTTCTCATTGTTATCATATCTCATTAATGGAGAAAGGACCATTGATTCCTAGTATATTTCTCCAACTTCAATTTTCCCTATCATTTCTTCAATGCTAGGAAATCAGAAAAGTCCATGTTGTATAAACTTAATTCCAAAAAATCTCTTTTCTATCATGAGCCTGACAAGTGGAACCAATTGAAAATTGACTTTTTAAAATGCCATCTTACTTCTATTTAATAATGTGCATTAACCCAGAGTCCTGGTATGGGGACTTTAAACAGTGTTTTATCCCCATCCAAGTTGGAATAAGACTTAATCAGTTCACTGATTTCAATCAAGTTTCTGCAGTCTTGACAGATATCATAAAGGAACTTGTATGACATGATATCCATGTCATGACTAAAATATTATAGTGATCATGGTCCTACTCATTGACATTTCACCAATTCAAACAAATGTTCTGTTAAAGTAACCCCCTGGTCTTTAATATCAGAAAAAGTGAAAAGTGTTAGGCACTCAGTCATGTTTGACTGTTTGCTACCCAGTGAACTATAGTCCACTAGGCTCTTCTGTCAATGGAATGTTCCAGGCAAGAATACTGGAGTGGGTAGCCATTCCCTTCTCTAGGGATCTTCCAGACCGAGGGACCGAACCCAGGTCTCCTACATTGCAGGTGGATTCTTTATCACCTGAGCCACCAGGGAAGCCCTTAATATCAGACTGCATAGTCAGTTATCAAAAAGGACTTTCCTGCATACAGTCCAGAAGGATATGTAAAGGAAATATTTATTTAGGGCTCAGACTATTATAATTTTTATGAAATCCACTCAAAGATAGACTCAGGAGTACCTACTGCATCTTATCCCATCAACATCTGCCTCTGCTTCTGATTTTCTAGATGCAAGTAGGACTGTATCCTTCTATGGTAGCCCACATGGCAACTCATATTGAGCTCTCAGGGAGGCCCACTTCCCCAGACTCCATGCACTTCCTCTCTCATTTCTTTCTTTTTTATTTTTCCCCCTACAATCCAGTCAATCCCAAAATACTTCTTGTTATACAACTTAACTATTACCCCTTTAGAACAAAACAGTCATCTTCTCTCACTGAACTGCCATGATAACCTTCTAGTTTCTCTCCCTACAATCATGAGTGTCTCCTTATTATTTATTTGTCATGCAGAGGCCAGATTGTTTTTTATATGAATCATATTTTTCCCCTCTAAAAACCATCTGTTAGCTTCTAATCACACTTAGAATTAAGTCCAAACTCTTTGCCAAAGCCTCAAACAGCCTCCATGATCTGTGATCCAGTCTCTCTCCTATACTTTGCCTCTGCAATGGATTGTTTGTGCTGTGCTTAGTCACTCAGTCATGTCCAACCCTTTGTGACCCCTTAGACTGTAGACTGCCAGGCTCCTCTGTCCATGGAGATTCTCCAGGCAAGAATACTGGAGCGGGTTGCCATGCCCTCCTTCAGGGGATCTTTCTAACCTAAGGATCAAACCCAGGTCTCCCACATTGCAGGTAGATTCTTTACCATTTGAGACGCAAGGGAAGCTCAAGAATACTGGAGTGGGTAGCCTATCCCCTCTCCAAGGGATCTGTCCAACCTATGAATCAAACTAGGTTCTCATGCATTACAGCTGGGCTACCTGGGAAGCCCCTTGAATGGAATACACAGGCACTTCATAAAGTACAAATTGCTTGGTCCTCATATTCATCAACTTCTTCCATTTTAATATGTTGTTGGTGTCTGTTTGCTAAGATTTTGTTGAGGATTTGGGTTTTGGAATCAGGGTGATGGTGGCCTTGTAGAATAATTTTGGAAGTGTTCCTTCCTCTGCAACTTTTTGGAAGACTTTGAGCGGGATAGGTGAGTTTGGAACAGTTTGAGTGAGATAGGAAGAGTTTGAGTGGAATAGCTCTTCTCTAAACTTTTGGTAGAATTTGCCTGTGAAGCCATCAGACTTGACTTTTACTTACTGGAAGGTTTTGGATCACAGTTTCAATTTCAGTGCTTGTGATTAGTCTGTTCATATTTTATATTTCTTCCTGGTTCAGTTTTGGAAGGCTATACTTTTCTAAGAACTTGTCCATTTCTTCCAGGTTGTTCAGTTTATTGGCATATAGTTCCTTGTAGCAGTCTTTTAAGATCCTTTGTTTTTCTGCATTGTCTGCTCTAACTTCTTTTTCACTTCTAATTTTATAGATTTCAGTCTTCTCCCCTTTTTTTCTTGATGAATCTAGCTAAAGGTTTGTCACTTTTGTTTATTTTCTCAAAGAACCAGCTTTTGGTTTTATTGATCTTTGCTATTGTTTCTATCATTTTTATTTCTGCTCTGATCTTTATGATTTCTTTCTATCCACTAACTTTGGATTTTTCTTGTTCTTTTTTCCTAGTTGCTTTAGGTATAAGATTAGTTTATTTTTAAGATTGTATATTTGATGTTTTGCTCATTTCTTGAGGCAGACTTGTATTGCTAAAAATGTCTCTCTTGCCACTGCTTTTACTACATCCCATTGGTTTTGAGTCATCTTGTTTCAATTGTCATTCATTTCAAGATTTTTTTTTTTATTCCTTCAGTGACCTTTTGGCTATTTAGAAGCATATTTTTTAGTCTCCATGTGTTTATGTTTTTTTACCATCCTCCCCCACATCCCCATGTTTGCTCTATGGTCAGAAAAAATGCTTACTAACTTTCAATTTACTTAAATTAACCAAGATTCAGTTCAGTCACTCAGTCATGTCCGACTCTTTGCGACCTCATGAATCGCAGCACGCCAGGCCTCCCTGTCCATCACCAACTCCCCGAGTTCCCTCAAACTCATGTCCATAGGGTGGGTGATGCCATCCAGCCATCTCATCCTCTGTCATCCCCTTTTCCTCCTGCCCCTAATCCCTCCCAGCATCAGAGTCTTTTCCAGTGAGTCAACTCTTTGCATGAGGTGGCCAAAGTATTGGAGTTTCAGCTTTAGCACCAGTCTTTCCAATCAACACCCAGGACTGATCTGCTTTACAATGGACTGGTTGGACCTTGCTGCAGTCCAAGGGACTTTCAGGAGTCTTCTTCAACACCACAGCTCAAAAGCATCGACTCTTCAGCGTTCAGCTTTCTTCATAGTCCAACTCTCACATCCATACATGACCACTGGAAAAACCATAGCATTGACTAGACAGACTTTTGCTGGCAAAGTAATGTCTCTGCTTTTCAATATACTATCTAGGTTGATCATAACTTTCCTTCCAAGGAGTAAGCATGTTTTAGTTTCATGGCTGCAGTCACCATCTGCAGTGATTTTGGAGAGCAAAAAAAATAAAGTCTGACACTATTTCCACTGTTTCCCCATCTATTTGCCATGAAGTGATGGAACCAGATGCCATGATCTTAGTTTTCTGAATGTTGAGCTTTAAGCCAACTTTTTCACTCTCCTCTTTCACTTTCATCAAGAGGCTTTTTAGTTCCTCTTCACTTTCTGCCATAAGGGTGGTGTCATCTGCATTTCTGAGGTTATTGATATTTCTCCCGGCAATCTTGATTACAGCTTGTGCCTGATCCAGCCCAACATTTCTCATGATATACTCTACATATAANTAGTTCCTCTTCACTTTCTGCCATAAGGGTGGTGTCATCTGCATATCTGAGGTTACTGTTATTTCTCCCACCTCTTTCAGAATTTTCCAGAGCTTCTTGTGATCCACACAGTCAAAGGCTTTGGATTAGTCAATAAAGCAGAAACAGATGTTTTTCTGGAACTCTCTTGCCTTTTCCGTGATCCAGTGGATATTGGCAATCTGATCTTTGGTTCCTCTCCCTTTTCTAAAATCAGCTTGAACACATGGAGCTGTAGCATCTCTCAATTTAATAAAGATTCAGTTAAAATTCAACATGTTGTGGAGCTGAACTATATCTTCATCAGAGTTTTTTTTGTTTTGCTTTGTTTTACTTTTCAGTGTAATATTCTCTACATATTTTGGTAGGCATTTCAACATTTGATGATATTGCACAGAGTTGTTTGTTGTTCAGTTGCTCAGTTATGTCCATCTTGCTGTGACCCCGTGGACTGCAACACGCCAGGCTTACCTGTCCTTCACTATCTCTCAGAGTTTCTTGAAACTCATGTCCATTGAGTTGGTGATGAATCCAACCATCTCATCCTCTGTCTTCCCCTTCTTCTCCCACCTTCAATCTTTTCCAGCATCAGGGTCTTTTCCAGTGAGTCAGTTCTTCACATTAGGTGGCCAACCTACTGGCNCCTTCACTATCTCTCAGAGTTTCTTGAAACTCATGTCCATTGAGTTGGTGATGAATCCAACCATCTCATCCTCTGTCTTCCCCTTCTTCTCCCACCTTCAATCTTTTCCAGCATCAGGGTCTTTTCCAGTGAGTCAGTTCTTCACATTAGGTGGCCAACCTACTGGCACTTCAACTTCAGCATCAGTCCTTCCAATGAATATTCAGGACTGATTTCCTTTAGGATGGACTGGTTGGATCTCCTTGCAGCCCAAGGGACTTTCAAGAGTCTTGTCCAACACCACAGTTCAAAAGTATCAATTCTTTGATGTTCGGCCTTCTTTATAGCCCAGCTCTTATATCCACTACATTACATAGAGTACTGTTTATTAAATTTACATTCCCAATTGTTCATTACTAATATTTAGAAATATAATTGATTTTTGTGTATCTACTAATGTCCTATGACCTTTCTAAACTCATTAAGTATTAACTCAAGAGAAGTGAAAGCATATCAGACAAAAACCTGTATATGAATGTTTTAGCAGATTTTTCCATAATGCCCAAACCTGAAAAAAACTCAATTCCCTTCACCTCGTGAATGAACACCAAGTCACGATGCAACCAATGGAATACCACTCAGCAATAAAATAAACAAGCACTCCATAATGTAGATGACTCTCATGTGTATTATGCTAAGTGAAAGAAACAAGACGCAAGAGGCTTCAAATACATGATTTCATTTATGTGACACTCTAGAAAAGGCAAAACTATACATAAGAGGAATACATCAGTGGTTTCCATGGAACCAGCCATACTGGCTGGAAGGAGATTGACTACAAGGAGGCAGCCAAAGGACATATTTTGGAACTGATGAAATCATTCTTTAGCTTGATCAAGTTGTGACTATGTAACTGTATGCATTTGTCAATTCTCATAGAATTTTTCAACCAAAAGTGAATTTTAGTGTATTAAATTTAAAATATCAATTATATTTTTTTCCATAAGCTATTCACAAGAATGTAGGACAAAGAAAGGAGATGATTTCACTACACCAGGTTCTGCTCTTGATTGGCTTAAATCATTTGGTCTAGATGTCATGTTTTAAGAGCCACAGACAAAGTGAGAAGTTTCAAGTTAGAGTGTCCCAGGTGTTGAAGATGGTCCCCATTTTCTGTTTCTTATGGAACAGTGTCTAATAGCCAACTTTGGGTAAAAGCAAGGATCTTTTCTGAGATATAGAGTTCTCTATCACTAACAATCAATAACTCAGTTGGAACAAAACCACTCTGAGGAAAATTCTGAGGAAAAGAGACTTAAAGACCTTCAAACCCTGGGGTCCCAATATTCTATGAAAATAAGATGAATAGGTTATAAAGATATATGTGAGATATGTAAAGGCAATATTGAAAAAAGAGAGTGGTTGACTTTCCTGGGCCATTGAAAATAGTTTATTCATGTCTTAAAACTATTTTCTTTGTATAAAACATTTTAAAATCTGAGTCACTAAACTTTTTTGATGTTTTTAAACTTGCATATGTCTGCTTCATGTATTGTTATATCTGTATATTAATTAGTGTTAACATCCCTTGCTACTCAATATGGATATTATTGAATTTAGTTTTAATTATTAAATAATTATTATTTAATATTTATTATTTATTTAATAATTATTACTTATTAAAACTAAATTCAATATTTTCCTATTTTTGTACAGGGGAAAAACACTCCATTTAAAAGATGAAGCTTAAGTCTTTGTGGCAATTTAACCATTCAGCTCAAAATAGTCACTTGACCATTAACATATCTTCCTCTCTTGACATATACAAATGAATATAGGTAAATAAAGCCTGTATTTCTCATTATTCTTTTGAATAATATTCCTTTGAATTTTGAGCATTACTTTACTAGCGTGTGAGATGAGTGCAACTGTGCGGTAGTTTGAGCATTCTTTGGCATTGCCNAACTCTCTTGCTTTTTCCATGATCCAGCAGATGTTGGCAATTTGATCTCTGGTTCCTCTGCATTTTCTAAAACCAGCTCAAACATCTGGAATTTCACAGTTCACGTACTGCTGAAGCCTGGCTTGGAGAATTTTGAGTATTACTTTACTAGCACGTGAGATGAGTGCAATTGTGCGGTAGTTTGAACATTCTTTGGCACTGTCTTTCTTATATATATATATAATCTTGGGACACAGTGAAATGCTTTTATTTTGGTATGCATCCACATCTAAGCATTTAGTGGTCCTGAGCAGACAAGTGGAAAAATCAGCCATTTTCCAGGAGTTTCAAGGATCTCCTGTGCACACTGAGTTCTTTCTTAATCCCTGCTAACAACCAAGAGAAGCAACAATACCAAAACCAAAGTAGGCACCAAATTCAAGATTCTTTCAAATTAGACCTAAATGAATTGCAAGGATGACCAAATGAGAGACCCATTTATGACTTCTTCAATTTTTAAGAGCAAAGAAATTACAGGAAAAGAAAACAATTCATTCAGAGAGATTATGTGTGGTTGCAAATGCTTTCTGGGACCTTTCTCCAAGTGTAACCACCAAGGACTCTGAGAGCCGGCAGGTCTGAGCAACCCTGATGACTATTCTTTTNAATGAGAGACCCATTTATGACTTCTTCAATTTTTAAGAGCAAAGAAATTACAGGAAAAGAAAACAATTCATTCAGAGAGATTATGTGTGGTTGCAAATGCTTTCTGGGACCTTTCTCCAAGTGTAACCACCAAGGACTCTGAGAGCCGGCAGGTCTGAGCAACCCTGATGACTATTCTTTTCACCTTATCAAACCCTGAGCTAAAAAAACAAAACAAAGACACACACACACACACACACACACACACACAAACACATCACCTGATGATGACAGCAGAGGGTGACAGGAGTGAGAACCCAGTATTCATTTCCCAGGCCAGTGTGTGCATGCTAAGTTGCTTCAGTCATGCCCAACTCTGTGTGACCCTATGGACTGTAACCCGCCAGGCTCCTCTGTCCATGGGACTTTCCAGGCAAGAATGCTAGAGTGAGTTGTCATGCCTTCCTCCATAGGATCTTCTCAATCGAGGGATCTCGTGAAGAATAAATACATGTAACTCCAAAACTGAATGAAGGAGGTCAGAGAGTCTTTCCAGCCTTACATGATGGCTTCTGATCAAAGTAAGGAAGTGTCATTGCCAAGTGCTGGGTGGTGATGGTGCAAAAAGGGACTTGAGGAGGAGGAAGGGAAAAGCAGCACCCTTCAGTTAAAGTGGGGTGAGAAGATGTGGGGAAAGTCCTGAATTCCTCACCAAAGGCCAGTTTCAGGAAGGGAGCAGAGGGGCTTACAATCTATGCCTCAGCCAGTGGTGGTAGTGAAGCGTGGGGGAAAGGATGAAGGCTTGGAAGGAGAGGGGCATCAATTAAAACTTAGAGAAAAGACCAGGGATGCGGACAAAGCACCCTTACCCACTCAGCAGCATCCCACAGGCTGTGACTGGAAAGCTTCACGGCTACTCTAGCAAGTCACCCAAGCTGAGGGCTACTGCAGGGAGGGAGGGAGGCAGGGGGAAGGGAAAGGGGAGAAGGCAGAGGCCCCAGGCCATGTAACCAGCAGCAAGGTGACTGTGTGAGGTGTTTTTCCACAGCTGAGTTAGATGTGCCCCACCAGTTATGACAGGAATCAATTAAAACATACTTTCTTGACCCCAGAAGTTCAATTATGTGGACAGTGCTTACACTTGACAGGATGATTTGTTAGAGCGAAATATACATTTCAAGTGGACAAAAAAATAGCATCAGTTACAGTATCTTAAGCTGCCCTTGAATGGGAGCTTTCTTTCCAGTACTTCGAGGTCTACAAGCCATATCTAGAAAATTTACTACTGTGGAAAATGAAGACTGCTTAAACTGAAGGGGGGCAGGGAAGGGTCTGTGATTTTCCTTTTTGATTAACTGCTGTAACACTGTCCTTCAGGCAGCTGAAAAAGTAAAAGTGTTGGTCACTCAGTGGTGTGTGACTCTTTGTGACCCCATGGACTATGGCCCACCAGGTTCCTCTGTCCATGGGATTCTCCAGGGAAGAAAACTGGAATGGGTTTCCTTCTCCAGGGGAATCTTCCTAACCCAGGGATTGAACCCAGGTCTCTTGCTTTGTAGGAAGATTCTTTACCATCTGAACTACCAGGGAGTGTCTCAGGCAGCTGAGGGAGCTTCACATTTTCTTTAGACACCTTTAGGCACCAAAGCCCTTGCAGAACAACTCTGATACTATATGAATTCTGCCACTCTGCTAGCACTGATATGGTTCTTGGGTCCACCACTCCATTAGAATTATTAACTCCATTCAGATGAATTTTTGTTATAAATCATACAAAAGGGAGGTGCTTCTGGGTATTTAGGTCCACATTCTATTTTAAGGGTGTATATCTGGTTTTCATAAATTGTTCTTGGTGGCCCAATCATCATCCATGTCCACCTTGTAAGTGTCCTGTCATTGTTATTTTCTAGATCCCAGCTAATTCTGCCATCTCTTACTCCTTTCTGGCCTTCTTTGGGTTCTTCCAACAGCCAGAAATCACAAGGGACTTTTACTTCCAAGACCATGGTGGCCTCCATCTTGTATCACTGTGGCTCAAAGACCTATACCCGTATATCTGAAGACAGATCTCATGTCCCCCAAGGATAGTCATCCTCATATGCCACAATTCCAGGTCTCTGCCACATCACTCCTACTGCTTTAGGGGTCTCCCAGAACTCACCCCTGATGAGGTGCATTACCATAATAGCCAGGAGGTATTAAGCATTTAGTATTAACCAGGCAATGTGCTGGGCTTCCCCTATGGTTCAGCACATAAGAATCCACCTGCAATGCAGGAGACTCAGGAGATGAGGGTTCAATCCCTGAGTCAGGAAGATTTCCTAGAGAAAGAAAATATCAACCCACTCCAATATTCTTTCCTGAAAAATCCCTTGGACAGAAAAGCCTGGTGGGTCACAAAGAGTCCACAGGGTCACAAAGAGTCAGACACAATTAAGCACTAGGAATTCTGCTAAGCACTTCACAGTCCTCATCTCACTTCATCCTCATAGCAACTCTACAGAGGTGGGTCCTATTATTATCTCCATTTTACAGATGAGAAAACTGAGGTTTTGAAGATTAAATAACTTTCCTAAGGTGAGGTAGATATTAAGTGACAGGTCTGGACTCATAGTTTGATTAATGGAATTCATACTCATTTCACTGCTACATTAATACCGCTTTTATGGCCTGGGACAGAAGGTCTTATATTACACATAGGAACTTGGGTAATAACTCTACACTTGCAATTGCATTTGTATACAGACTACACAATGTCAATAAAATATCTGTTAGGAGAAGCACACTGACTGAAACCATCCACCCTGGCCAGGCACCATAGTAACCATTTGCATGAGTTGTTTTCGGATAGGAGGTCCCCATAAGGAACACAGAACTAATAAGCTTCCACCAACCAACCGGAAGAGTTCAGGAAAGGTCAAAAGGATACACCATATGTCTGACCACCTCCCAGAATCTTTCTCTCTGGCATTGATTTGGCTGAACAAGGCATGCACCACCAGGAAGGACTGTAAGTCAGAATGATTGGTTAAAGACACCCTGGAAACTAATCCCATCACCATAAAACCGGAGACTGCAAGCCATGCAACAGAGCAGTTCTCCTGGGTTCCCTTACCCTACTGCTCTCCACCCAGGAGCCCTTTCCCAATAAAATCTCTTGCTTTGTCAGCACATGTGTCTCCTTGGACAATTCATTTCCGAGTGTTAGACAACAGCCCAGTGTCAGGCCCTGGAAGAGGTCCCCCTTCCTGCAACATATCCATGAGAAAATACATTTCTGCTGTTTTAAGCCACCAAATATGTGATAATTTGTTACAACAGCCACAGAAACTAAGGTAACTACTGGGTAGCTTCAGATCCTACTTCTCAAAACCAATGAATAAATTCTATCTCCCAATCTTGAGCCTCCAACAATGTAAAATATATCATGCCTTGACTTTGATCACACCCTCTACATAAATACTCATGTAACTGCTAAAATGGAGACCAGACACAGAACCTTTCGTATCATGGGCAGAAAGGGACTCTGGCTTCACAGTGGGAATTACCAGATAAAAGAGCTTCCTGGTTTAGTAAAGAAATTTGGGAAATACTGGTTTGAAAACATTTGAAAAAGTTTCTCTACTACAGGACTTCTCAGAGCCTTTAATATGCTAATAAGACTGTGAATCTCCAAGGAGCAAGGTGATCTTCAGTGTTCATCAAGCTTATTTCATTATAATCACCCTACCCATGGGAATGAGCTTCCCTCGTGGCTCAGGCTGTAAAGGATCTGCCTGCAATGCACGATACCTGGGTTCGATCCTTGGGTTGGGAAGATTCCCTGGAGAAGGGAATGCTACCCACTAAGAAGCCTCTCGATGTAGGTTAAAGAGGAGTGAAAAAGCTGGCTTAAAACTCAGCATTCAAAACATGAAGATCATAGCATCCAGTCCTACCACTTCATGGCAAATAGATGGGAAAACAGTGGAAACAGTGACAGACTTTATTTTCTGGGCTCCAGAATCACTGCAGACGGTGACTGCAGCCATGAAGTTAAAAGACGCTTGCTCCTTGGAAGAAAAGCTATGACCAACCAAGACAGCATACTAAAAAAGCAGAGACATCACTTTTCCAACAAAGGTCCATATAGTCAAAGCTATGGTTTTTCCCAGTAGTCAGGTATAAATGTGAGAATTGGACCATAAAGAAGGCTGAGTGCGGGAGAATTGATGCTTTTGAACTGTGGTGTTGGAGAAGACACCTGAGAGTCCCTCGGACTGCAAGGAGATCAAACCAGTCAGTCCTGAAGGAAATCAATCCTGAATATTCATGGAAGGACTGATGCTGAAGCTGAAACTTCAATACTTCAGCCACCTGATGTGAAGAACTGATTCACTGGAAAAGATCCTGATGCTGGGAAAGAGTGAAGGCAGGAGGAGAAGGGGATGACAAAGGATGAATGGTTGGATGGCATCACCGACTCAACAGACATGAGTCTGAGCAAACTCTGGGAGATGGTGAAGGACAGGGAAGCCTGGCATCGGGCACAGCTGAGCGACTGAACAGCAACGACATCCCACCCCAGTATTCTTGCCTGGAGAATTCCATGCACAGAAGAGCCTGGCAGGGCCATGAGGGCACCCACTCCAGTATTCTTGCCTAGAGATTTCCATGCACAGAAGAGCCTGGCAGGGCCACGGGGGCACCCACTCCAGTATTCTCGCCTGGAGAATTCCATGCACAGAAGAGCCTGGCAGGGCCACAGGGGCACCCACTCCAGTATTCTCGCCTGGAGAATTCCATGCACAGAAGAGCCTGGCAGGGCCATGAGGTCATAAAGAGTAAGACACGACTGAACGACTGACACACATCCCTGAGAAAGTACCTTTAAAGACAAGTGTTACGAAGACCACAGGTAGGAGAAAAATATGTCTGGCCCAACACCTCCCTGTAGTGATGACACTGAAGTTCAGCGCAGGTGATCTGCCACAGTCCCACTGCTGCTGGGGCACCTTCAGGGTTGTAACGCAGACTTCCTAACCTTCTGTCTGGTGTTCCTTCTATTAACCATGTTGAATGTCTTAAAAAAGGGAAGCACTGAATGTCATCTGAAAGTAAAGGGAGGAGGAGGGATCTTCAAAGACAACTTCATTGAAAGGAAACATTTTCTGCAGTGAGTTAACAGTTTATAGAATGCAGCAATGAGATATGAGGAAAGGGGCATTTTTCTCATCTTTTGTTATTGGCATTGACCCTGAAGGCCCTTAGTCCTCCCCCAGAAGCTTAAGGGGCTTAGATCAAGGGCAGATTTTGAAACTGAATGTATTCAGATTAAGCAAAACCTTGAGTGAGAGGATTTACTCCCCACAAGCTGTTGCCAAGTTGGGGCTGTCCCAGCCAGGCCCCTTTTCCTCAACTGCAGTCGACTGGTTTCCAAGTTGCTAGCATTCAAGCAGCCCAGTTTCCTGGGACATTAAATATCCACAAAGCTTTGTCAGCCTCCCGGATCCTTTCCTATTTCTCCACTGTTTTTAGACAGGTTTCAGGTAGGCTGCAGGAACAATCACCCAAGGAGATGATCCTGGGGAAATTACCCAGAGATTCAGAGTCTGGAAAAATGCTCCTTTCTTATTAGTGTTTGACAAGTCACAGTGAAGATTTTTCCTGGCAAGGAGGATACTTTGCCATGATAATCTAGAAGACAGAGGCAGCTGGGAGCCCAGGGTTACAAGTAGCTGTTTATTTGGGGACTTTTCTTTTAATGTCATTTTCCCTGGTTTGCTAGATGCTGCTCTTACTTCTCCAGTTTGAAAAACTGCCACAGATTTTGAGAGTCTTGCATGTGGCAGAGAAAATAGTTGCCAAGTTTCCATGAAATTAAAAAAGATGCTTGCCCCTTGAAAGGAAAGTTACGACAATTCTAGACAGTGTATTAAAAGACAGAGGCATCACTGTGTTGACAAAGGCCTGTCCTGTCAAAGCTATGGTTTTTCCAGCAGTCATGCATGGTGGTGAGAGTTGGGTCATAAAGAAGGCTGAGTGCTGAAGAACTGATGCTTTCAAATTGTGGTGCTGGAGAAGATTCTTGAGAGTCCCTTGGATTACAAGGAGATCAAACCAGTCAGACCTAAAGGAAATCAGTCCCAAGTATTGATTGGAAGGACTGATGCTGAAGCTGAAGCTCTAATACTTTGCCCACCCAATATAGGGAGCCAACTCATTGGAAAAGACCCTGATTCTGGGAAAAAATGAAAGTAAAAGGAAAAGAGGGAGAAAGAGGATGAGACGGTTAGATAGCATCACCAATTCAATGGACATGAACTTGGGCAGACTCCGGGAGATAGCGAGAGACAGGGAGGGCTGGCGTGCTGCAGTCCATGTGGTCGCAAAAAGTCAGACACTTAGCGACTAAACAACAACATTTTGAATGAGGCCTGTCTTTAAGACTGAATTTCTCTGTGTTTAAAAGGCTCCAAATTTTTCTCTTTTGTGTCTACATTTTTAAAATAGCTTCTCTACTTTTTCCCTCATAATACCTGTTTGTTTTAGAAATGTTGGAAGTATGAGAAAAGCATAAGAAAAGAAAAATCTTCTGTGTTCTCACCACTCAGAAATAAAGGTAATTAAAATTTTTGGCTCCAAGCTCTTTCAGAATCGTTTTTAAATTCTTAACAGGATGCTGGTGAAGATAAAGTTTGAGGTGAGTCTCCCTAATCCCCACAGGATGGAAGACAACCTGTGTGCTCCATCTCTGAATCAAGCACAAGGAGAATCACCTATCATTTACTGAGTTACTATATCAAAAAAAAATCTTAGTTTGTCAAATTGTATGGAATCAGAGAACCCCATTAAATGGGTAAGAAACTGACTGCCAGAGAGTTAACTGACTTTCCCCATAACACCTGGCATCTCAGAGGTAGAGCAGGGACCAAAAATATTTTCTGGCTCATTTTAGTGCTGCTTCTCCCCTCACTATACCAGCGTGTCACTGGAGAATGAATTATAGTCACAAAATTCAGCTTGAGTAAGAACATTTGGCTACGCCAAAACTCAAAGCACGAGGAATTTTTATGTACTAATTATTTGGCATTATGGAGAGAAAAAGAATCTCCACATAAATAGGAATTTCCAAACTACCAAAGGTCAGCTTTTCAAGCACAAAGACCGGCAATTTAATGTTAGCCAGTGCCAGTGGAAATTATTCTAAATATGCCTGTTTAAAAGACAGGCACATTTAACAACACAGTTTTTTCTTGATGACTCAAAATAATAATTACGAGCATCAGTTTTTATTCTATCCTACAGCAGAGTGAGTCTTTCTGGGATTGGTAAATTATAAACCCCTAATGGCTCCAGACTGCTAGCTTTCATCGCGTTATGTTTGCTTTATATGGATTTTCTGTCTCCCCCTTCACAATCAAGCTGTCAGCTATTATTTCTTGCTGCTCCCAGTATGTCTGAGATCTTCTCCTCATTTGTTCCCCATCTGCTATGCTCCTGCTAATCTTTTATGAGCTGGAGAAGCGGATATCCACGTGTGTTAGAAGTATTTGTAATGTACAAGTAATTAGGCTCTGAGTGAGTATTGAGGGGTTTTCTCAGTCAGAAAGTTAGTGAGCAGACTTAGGAACACATATTTTGACTGCTCAGAAGCTATTTTAAATTTGTGCTATTTTAAGTCACTTTCAGATAAATGACACATCACAGTGCTTTAAAAATAAATGTAAACAGACATGAAGAACTCGGAAATCTTTTGCTCATCTTATGCACATCATTCTTTCCTTGGGAAGCGACACAAATCTCTAAGCAACATAGCGGGTCCTGAGTTCGTAATTTCTTTCTCTCCTTTCTTTTGTTGCTGCTGTTCAGCCTGTAAGTCGTGTCTCACTCTTTGCAATCCTATGGACGTAGCATGCCAGGTTTCCCTGTCCTTCACCATCTCCCGGAGTTTGCTCAAATTCATGTCCATCGAGTCAGTGAAGCTATTTAACCATCTCATCCTCTGCCACCCTCTTCTTTTGCCTTCAATCTTTCGCAACATCAGGCTCTTTTCCAACGAGTCAGTGCTTTGCATCAGGTGGCCAAAGTGTTGGAGCTTTAGTTTCAGAGGTTTGTAACACTGTACAGGAGGCAGTGACCAAAACCATCCCAAAGAAAAAGAAATGCAAGAAGGCAAAGTGGTTGTCTGAGCAGGCTTTACAAACAGCTAAGGAAAAAAGAGAAGTGGAAAACAAAGGAGAGAGGGGAAGATATACCCAACTGAATGCGGAGTTCCAGAGAATAGCGATAAGCAGTCCTTCATTTCTTTTAAACTCCTAAGATTTACTTTACAACATAAAATTGGGCTTTTTAAATCTAATGGAAACACAGCCTCAGCATCACTCACGAAGGCCTGTCAAGGGCAGAGGACAGGCCTCTACTATCAGCGCTGTTTCCTACCCCTGCCCTTCATTTCCTGCCTCCTTCCCCCCACCTCCAGCTGCTGTCTTCCCCTCTTCAGTGCAAAAGGTGCCAACTTTTCCTTTCTTCACTTGTGGCTTGTGTACTTTTGAAAAGATCAAAACAGCTTTCCCTTAATTCAAACTTTAAAATTCTTATACATGATCAATAAGACGGATTTTCCTACTCTAGCCCCCCCCCCATTTTCTCCCAGATTTTAAATTTCTAAAAATTGTCTTGCCAAGAATAAACAAGTAAATGACATGGACCAGGAGGACGCTAACGGCCCTGCTCACGCGATGCTGAGATCATTCGGAATGCTACCATTAGAAATGGTGCTGCGAGAATAGCATGGGCTGTAAAAGCCAAGTGATTGCAAAATTATGCCTAGAGGAGGAATTACTCAATGCAAACACCTGCTGGGGAGTGATTATCAAATTATCCACAGTGTAGCTATGACCCTGCAAGTTGACTTTTCTCCCCCACCCCAACTCCCAGTGTCACGCTCGTTTGTATTTACCAGTAAACATCCAAAAACCACTGCACTCTGCTAAACCAAAAGGCCAAATTAACTGACTCGCGCTGGAATTAATGAGAGGCTGTAATAACAACAGCCTAGCCACATCAGAATGGGGCATTAGGCATTTGCCAAGGACTTCCACACACACAGGAGCTCAGTTTGTAACAATTGCTCTAACCCTAAGGTGGTTCCCACCGATGCGTTCTCCCAAAGAAAGCACAAATCTTTAAAAGAAAAACCGAAGTTAAAATACACCCTAACCGTCTGGTCTACTTCTTCCCACCCCCCTCCACCACCACTTTTCTTTCCAGCTGTCAGTTTCTAAAGTGTATATTTTAATTTTCCATGGTGGACCACATCCAAAGCTTTTTTAAGGAGCATGGGATTCTATTCTTCTCTAAAATCTATATGCAGCCATGGATTACCACAGCTGGCTCTGATAACACGCGCAAAGTCCAACTTACTCTCTGAGACGATTTCTAAGGCTATTGTGAGTGACATTAGGCCTGTTTCTGGCAAGAAATCCTCTAGTTGTAATGTACACCGTCTTAAGTGGTCTTTTTGTGATCAGGGTCCCAGCTCTTACACAAATGCAGGGCACATTTTCTCCAATGGGTGTCCCAAGGAGAGCTTGGGAATAGATCATTATCAAGGCGGTTCACCCAGACACACAGACTTGCTTGTTACCGTATTTAAAGAAGTGGCCACAAAGAAATAGTCATTGCATTTACAATAGGAGAAACCTAGTATGCATTTCCAAGGAATCACATTTTGGGGAGAATTACAGAATAATTACACATATGCTTAGATCACGAGCATTCAATGAAGCGGACAGTATTTTGAGGATTTAAGATGTTGGTGTTGTGGTCGTCTCTAAGAAACCGGGATAATTCAGACATTCAAATGCAAAACTGCACCATTTGGAGAGTGTAGTGCGGTCTGTTCTGGTCACTGTTACAAATTCGGAAAGGATTCCCTGGCTGCAGACATTAGAGGCACTTAATACTTAAATCTGTTTCCAAATGTAAAGCATAGAACAAAAGTGCTGGGCATTAATGAAACATATCCTAACACTGGGGTGCTGGCACATTTCATTAAAGTGTCACTTTGGGAGAGCAAAAAATAATGACAAGGGCTTTGCTGTGTGCAACTTGATAAGGTCCTCAGATGAAATATCACTAATAACACATTAGCCATCCATTTTAACACTATCAGGGTTTTCAGAGAAGGTTGGAATTAACTTTATCCTAGGCTGTTGTCTATAACCAATTACTATAAATGAACCTCTTTCGTAGGTCTAAATACTGATTGTTCATGTTAGTTGTATTCAAACTGCCGGGAAATCAAGTATTCTTGGAAGTTATTGTAAGGATCTTAAGAAAAAGACTTTAAAAAGTCAAATATCTTGTTTACTCATATATTATTCATTTCCTGAAGGAATGTATCATGTGTATGTATTTTTTAAAATACACACCTTTATCATTTTTGCTGGGTCAGTGGCAAAAAACTTTTCACTGCACTATAAACGCAAAAGTGGCCTTCTAAACTCTAAAGGGTTTTTTCTTTTTATAATTAAAAAAATTGGATAAAAATAAGAATTCAACAGATATAGACCAAAAACTGCATTTTATGAATTTGAAAAGATTTCCAATTTCATGTTCCAATTTAAAGCTAAGTAGTTATCTATTTAGGAAAATTTTCCATGTGCAAATACATGGAATTTGCATTTTCAGTAAAATTTCAAAACCTCTAAGATCCTGTGTTCAAAATATCAGAATAACAAGAATTTTGCAACTCTGGCAACCACCTGGAAACTCTTACCAGACAGATTTATGCAGTGTTTTTCAACATGTATAGATTTGTTTGATTTTATGCAAACGAGTCATTCTATAAAATGTAGCAAGGCAAGAAATTCTCCTAAGCTGGTCTGATGCAGCCAAGAATCGAGTTACAAAGTAACACAAAACAAAAGAGATGAAATAGAGAAATTAGTCCAAAGCAAAACAAGAGAAGAGCAGGGGAAATTTGGAGCTGGCAATCTCCTAATGTGAAAGGTTAATCACAAGATTTAAAACCAGATCTCACTCTCTAAGGCAGCTCATGTAATTGCATACATTGTAAAGAGACATGAGAACAGTGGGAACAGGAAAAAAAAATCGAGCTTGATATAAACTGTAAATTTAATGTGGAAAAAAAGCAAAAACAGGCAGAGAACTCAGCAAGGGGTCAGCTGGGGAACTAAGACAGTAGAAATGGCTATAAATAACTACTTTTAAAGAAAAGACAACCTTTAATTTTTGGATTGATACATAGTCTAATGGGATACTCCCTAAAGGCTCTTTAGATTAATTCCATTCATCTGTGTTGCTAGCGAATATTTATAGGGAATCTATCATGTGCTGATACTGTGGGTAGACAAAGATAAATCTGACACTGGAAAAGCCATAGCTCCCCAGAGCAGATAGTACCAACTAAGAGCGGAGAAGAAGAAATCACTCCACAAAAGAGCTGGTATTTAAACTCTGCCTGGAAGAACGGGCAGGACTTGGCCATATGCAGGTAGGAACGGAAAGACAGGAGCAGAGGCAGGAGAGTCTGGAGCATGTGCATAAGTCAGAGGGAACCGCAGGTAGACTGCAGTGCAGCTGACAGACACAGAAGCAGCGTGGGCTGCAAACGGAGATGAGTGAACATCGTGGGCTCTGGAGGAACTTGTCTGCTCTTTAATGGGAAGTGGGAAAACACTGGAGTTTGGGGATTCCCGGAATGGTCTGACTCTGAAGGTGTTGAAGATTAGTCTATGTGGGGCAGTCTAGAAGAGGAAGCGGAAAACCTCATCTCAGCAGAATATATTTCAGGACAGCGAAAGCGCAGAGATTTGTGTTTGGGGCTAGAAAGTACTGGAAGTATATTTATGAGTTACACATTTCTAAATTTTAAGATTCACTTCTTGCTAAATTGGAAATGAAGTAAGAGGTGCCATGGAGGAACATGTAATTTATCAAGAACTCATGGAAGATCCAGTGGGTGTGACTCAAACCAATTTCCTCAGTTTTTCCAGAGAGATCTCTGGGTGCGTGTTGAATGCCAGAGACTGAATGGATTAAAAAAACACAGCAAGGGTGTATATAATTCCCTAACATGGCAAGAATTTGGATACATCTCAGGCCCAACCAGGACATACAACAACCAGCTGCCCCATGAGTAGCCCCTATGTCCAAAAATGTGCTAACTAGGCTAAAAATTGTCTCTGCATCAACATCAGGAAAGAGAAACAGGCAAACACACGAGGAAGCCCTTGGCAAGATGGTGTCAGGGCTTGGGGGCAACATTTACTAAGGAGAATAATGTACAGGTGAGTAGAATGTTCTGGGGGTTTGTTTTCACAGGGACATTTCTTTACTTGTCATATTTATATGGGCTTCCCTGGGGGCTCAGTAGCAGGAGACATGGGTTCAGTCCATGGGTCGGGGAGATCTGGGGGAGGAAACGGCGACCCACTCCAGTACTCTTGCCTGGAGAATCCCATGGACAGAGGAGCCTGGCAGTCTGCAGTCCATGGGGGTCGCAAGAATCAGATACAACTTAGCAAATAAATAACAACAACATATTTATATAACACTTTATACTTTTCAAGGTGCTTTTATTAACTTTAAAATATATATATTTATTTATCATTTATTTGGCTGTACCAGGTCTTAGTTGTGGTGTGTGGGATCTAGTTCCCTGACCAGGGATTGAACCTGGACCTCCTGCATCAGGAGCATGGAATTTCAGCCACTGGACCACCAGGGAGGTTCCCCTCAAGTTGCTTTTAGATATATGATTTCATTTCCCCCAATAACCCCATTATTCTCCTTTTACAAGTTACCAAAGCCCTGCCAGACTGTGTGACTATCTCAGAGCTTCTTGGTAGCAGGGTGAGCACTCAGAACCCAGCTCTCTGGATTTCTCCTCCATGTCTTCACCCGGTCTGTTCCTCCTTATCATCAGCAAATATTTATCAAGCATCTGTTCTGTAGAAGCCTCGCTTCTAAGTCTGAGAAAAGCCTTAGGTTTTCCTGGGAGAGTTAGAAAAATCCTAGCA
>SJYA01003796.1:15964-85508 GCA_006410615.1 Neotragus moschatus | reverse complement strand
ACTTCCCTCCTAGTGGTCCTTCACAGCCCTGGTGTCCACTGGGACTTCTCTCCTAGTGGTCCTTCGCAGCCCTGGTGTCCACTGGGACTCTCCTCCTAGTGGTCCATTGCAACCCTGGTGTCCACGGGGACTTCCTTCCTAGTGGTCCTTCGCAGCCCTGGTGTCCATTGGGACTCTTCTCCTAGTGGTCCATTGCAGCCCTGGTGTCCACAGGGACTTCCTTCCTAGTGGTCCATCGCAGCCCTGGTGGGGTCCAGACCTGCTCTCTGGGCCCCATCTGCTCACTCTCCTTGCCCCTTAATGACCCCACAGACATGTGCTGTCCTGTGCAGGGGTCTCCCCACAAACCTCCTGAAGGGTCAGTCCTTCCAGGTGGGGCCAGCACTGGGGTGGGGTCGTGTTTTGCTCAGCAGGGATGTGTTGGGGGCAGGGGGCTCTGAGTCAGCACCTGGGATTTAGGGGGTGCTTTTGGTGGCGGAGATACTGAGGGAAAGTAGTATCTTTCCCTCAGTATCCCTTGGAGAGGGGGCTGACCCTGGACCCGCAGGACGCAGCCTCTGCAGCTGCCCAGGTCATGGACTCGGCTCAGCCTCTGCGTCCTTCCTCGAGGAGCCTGGTCCCCGCAGGCTGGTTTGCACAGCAGTGCTTACAGACAGTGTGGTCTGGGCGGGGAGCCTGGGGGGCCGTGGGGACCGTGGGTTCCATCCCTGGGTCGGGAAGATCCCCTGGAGACGGGAAAGGCTACCCATTCCTGTATTCTGGCCCGGAAAACTCCATGGACTGTATAACCCACGGGATCACAAAGAGTGGGACAAGACTGAACGACTTTCACTCACTCTGTAGAGAGAAGAGGTCTGGAGACAGGGCCCTAGGGGGTGGTCACTGGTCAGAGGAGGGGCCAGGACAGGATTCTGAAGGGTCCAGCCAGGAGGGGGGAGGAGCCGGGGCTGGGGGTGATGAGGACAGAGAGCAGACCTTGGCTTGACCAGCTGTGGGTCACCACTAGGCCCCCGCATGTGTCCCTGTCCCTAAGAGTGGATTCCAGGAGCAGCTGCCAGACCCCCTCCCAGGGCAGGTTCCGGGGGTGACCCTCCTGCATGGGCGGTGTTGTCGGGGGGACCACCTGTGGGCAGTGAGGGGCCCCCGGGCTGGCTGCCGTCCTGCTCAGACTCAGGCTCTCCCCTCTCCTGGAGGAAAGGCAGATGCCTCCTCTCGTAATAAGTATCCAGAGCCCCGTATTCGCCCATGTTTTCCTGCCCCCTCGAGAGCCCAGCCCGTCTTCCTCTGGCTCTCTCCAGGTTCGCGAGAGAGGGGTCCTGGCCACGCCACCCTGAGCTGCTCCCACAAGCCCCATCAGTGGGCAGATGGATGCGGCTCATACGGGCGGCCAAGGACCTCTTCTCTCCCACAGGGGGAGTGGGTGGCCAAGGACCTCTTCTCTCCCACAGGGGGAGTTTCCTGAGACCTGGCCGCAGGCAGCATCAGACTCGACCAACCGCCTTGTTTTCTGTTATCAACAGAGCTGTGTCCCCTCTGAAGTCATAAGACCTCAGAATGGGACAGCATCTTTGTAGTTAAAGTGAGGTCACTGGGGAGGGCCCTAAACCCTTCAGACTGGTGTCCTTTTAAGAGCAGGAGATGCGGATGTGGACACACACAGACGGGGGGCCAGGTGAGGATGTCTGCAAGCCGACGTCCTTGAGAAGCCTCAGGGGAGACTGACTCTGCTGACACCTTGATCTTGGACTTCTAGCCTCCGGGACGGTGTGGAAGTAATCTCCACGTTTAAGTCACCCATCCCATGGTGCTTTGTGATGGCAGCTCTAGTGGGCTCCTGCACTTTCCTTCCCTTCTCCATAGACGGCCTCTCCTCCCCCGGGATGTTCCGTCTGCAGCTTTGGCTGGAAGGGACCACAGAGACGTGCCTGGCTCCCTGTCTCTCCCCGGTGGGTGAGGCTCTCTGCAGCCCTGCTTCCTTCCCCAGGGGCCTCTGCTCTGTCCTATCCCTGGCTGTTGAATGCTTGGGGACCTTCTGTGTATTTCAGGGTGGGGGGTCATATGGACAACCTAGAGAAGGAAACAGCGACCCACTCCAGTATTCTTGCTGGGAAAATCCCGTGGACAGAGGACCCTGGCAGGCTACAGCCTGGCGGAGTCCATGGGGGTCGCAGAGATGGACCCACCGAGCAAGTGAGCACGCGTGTGGACAGACAGCGGTGGGTTACTCAGCTCAGACCTCCTAGATACAGATGGGGGAAGTGAAAATGCGCAAATGGGAGTCACCTCCGTCCTCTGCTGAGCTGCTTTGTTCTGCCTCCAGCACAGCCTGCCCTACGCGAGCCGGTGCCCTTCAGGTGTGGCTGACCCCCCATGGCCCCCCGTTAGAGCCCTCCCTGGTCTGTGCTGCCTCCGGCCCTAGGACAGCACCTGGACATGGCAGGTGCTCATGACTGTTGTGTGAGTGAGTGAATGAACGAGTGTGTGACGGCGCGTCCTGAGCCCGGCAGGCATTGCTGTGTCTTCATAGGCTCCTGAACGGGGCTGTTAAACAGCTGCTGCTTCTGTTGGTTGAGGGAGGGGAGGATGTGGGGAGACCGTGTTGAGGAAACAGGGGCCTGCGGAGAAGACGCCTTAAGCGGAACCTTGCCGGGGACCGCTCGCCAAACAGAAGCCCTGCCTGTGCCCAGCCTGGGCGCGACGGCCTTTGCACCTCCCTCCCAGCAGTGCCCCCGCCCCCGGCACCTCCGTGCCAAGGCTTGCAGCGCGTCAGGCTCTGTGCCCAGCACTTTCTCACCACCAGCCGGGTTCCTGATCTCATTATGTCCTGTGATGTCCTGTCTGTTGCTTTGCAGAGGAGACCTATCGGGGAACCCCCGAGTCTGGGAATGAGTGAACAGGCAGGAAACCTGGGGAGCCCTCCTCGCCTGCCCCTCAACAGGAGGGTAGTGGGGGTCCCTCTGGTCCCGCCCGGGAGGGGAATGAGCTCAAAGGCCGAGGCTTAGTGAAAGTCGCTCAGTCGTGTCCGACTCTTTGCGACCCCATGGACTCTCCATTCCATGCAATTCTCCAGGCCGGAATACTGGAGTGGGGAGCGTTTTCCTTCTCCAGGGGAGCTTCCCAACACAGGCATGAAACCCAGGTCTCCCGCATTGCAGGCAGATTCTTTACCAACTGAGCCACCGGGGAAGCCCGAGGCTTAGTCTCTGAACGAATCTGGAGCAGACGTGACCTTGTTGTCAGCTCCTCCTGACTGCTTCCTGCTCCCTCTTGGTGAGAAAAGAGTCGCAAGGGCCTGAATATCTCATAATCCTTCTCGCTGTGGTGCCCGAGCACTAGAGAAAGAAGAACGGGGGCGTGCAGGGTGCAAGGAGGCAGGGGCCACATCTGAGGCCGTCCTGTTCTCTCACTAAAGTCCTTCTCTCCCCGGGAGCCCGCTGGCCCAGCCTCCTCACCTCCAGGCCGGTCCCTGCAGGCCACCTCCTTGCCTCCCCAGCCGCACCTTGAATTGTCCTGTCCATTCTCTGTGCACAGAATGTTCCCAGGTGGGACACCCATACTTGAATCCTTGACCTCCCCGCCCCTCCTTTTCCTGCTGGCACAATTTTCTAAGAAACGGCGGTGACTTACAAGTTCAGAGTTCCATGGCTCAGCATCCTGGTGGGCCTCACGGCCAGGGGTGAGCCTATCCAATCGGCCATGCCTGGGGTGGGGAGACCTCATCACAGCTGGTTGACCAGGCGGCCCTGAGTCCCTCCAGCTTTTCCTGACACTCTGTTCTTGTCTTTCTTGTTGCAGAAAAGCTGGCGGACTGCAAGCTGAACGTGGCCGAGGTGACCCAGTCGGAAATTGGACAGAAGCAGAAGCTGCAGACGGTGCTGGAGGCGGTGCAGGAGCTGCTGCGGCCCCACAGCCGGCCGCTCCAGTGGACCGTGGACGGTAAGCGGCCGGCGGGTTGGGGACAGGGAGCTGGGGTCTTGGCCGTCGAGCTTCCCACCTAGTCATTCATCCGCGGGTCCACCGGGTCACCATCTGGGTCTGAGAGAGGCAGCCAGGAGTGGAGGAAGGCGATGGTCCCGGGGGCCCATCGATAAGGGGCAAAGTCACACCTGCGATGCTCTGATGTCCCCGGGCTTTAGAGTGGAGAGGGGTTGTTTCTGGTTGGTCAAGGGAGACTTCCAGAGCCAGGGCGGGGGTTTGGGTTATAAGACAGAAGAAGCTTGAGGGGTTCTTCCACCCCACATACCGGTGGCACCAACACCCAGTAAGCTGTGTTACTGGTGACTCGCCGAGGCAGGACCTCGGGAGCAGGTTCAGTCTAGTCCCCAGAGTGTGTCACCGAGCACGCTGGCCTTGAGAATACGGGCATTGTAGTATTTCTGGCTGGAGCGTAAACCCGGAGAAGTGGAGCATTGCCCGTGAGAGGCTGGAAAGGGCTTGACCCAGCTGCCCACCGCCCAGCCTTACCCCCAGGGTGGGGCTGCCAGGGCGTGGCCGCGTGGGGTCCCTGCGCTTGTGTGAGACCAAGACTGCAGTCCGGTTCTCCCGGCTTCTTGGCATGGAGACCCAGGACAGACCCGCCTCCTGGGTTGTGAGGCTGGGGGAAGAAATCAGTAAAGCCTGGCACAGGGCGGGTGATAACCAGGTCTTGGCCCACATCCTGCAGAAGAGCTGGTGGGGCTGGGTTGACAACCAGGGCCCCAGGCAGGGCGGGAGTCAACGTCTGACACCCCCAAGCTCCGTTTGCCCTGCTTGGCGCTCCCTGTTGGAAACGGTTGGTGGCATAGAGGAAGGACCGTTAAGCGCCCGGATAAGAATGTGCATGGCTGGGGTGGGTTAGCAGCCAGGTGACCTGTTTCTCCTGAGCCTCTCCTGCCTGCCGGGCCCATTGTACGTTCCTGCCCATGCTCTCTCCTTCCCCACCACCTGGTTCACTCCTTCTACGAACAGCATGCCTTTGAACGCGGTTAAGTCACCTGAGGCCAACAGGAAAGAATAAAACGAGAAGCCAGAACTGAATGAACCGAATTCACACAGGCTGCTCCTCAGCTCTCTCCATGTTTCCGTGGCCTGTGGTTCCGCCTGTGGTTTTCCTGAGCTCTCATTTGCATTCAGCGTCTTCATTGCCTTCTCTCCCCTTTTCCTTTTTAAAAATTGAAGTATAGTTGATTTCCAATGTTGTGTTAGTTTCAGCTGTTTGGCAGGGCGATTCAGTTACACATACACATTTTTTCAGATTCTCTTTCCTTATGTGGGCTCAGTTACTTCAGTCATGTGCAACTCTTTGCCTCGCCATGAACTGTAGCCCCCCTCCCCAGGCTCCTCTGTCCATGGGATTCTCCAGGCAAGAANTTCAGCTGTTTGGCAGGGCGATTCAGTTACACATACACATTTTTTCAGATTCTCTTTCCTTATGTGGGCTCAGTTACTTCAGTCATGTGCAACTCTTTGCCTCGCCATGAACTGTAGCCCCCCTCCCCAGGCTCCTCTGTCCATGGGATTCTCCAGGCAAGAATAGTGGAGTGGGTTGCCATACCCTCCTCCAGGGGATCTTCCTGACCCAGGAATTGGACTCCTGTCTCTTGAGTCTCCTGCATTGCAAGAGGATTCTCTACCCACTGAGCCATCTGGGAAGCCCCCTTTCCTCCTTACAGGCTATTGCAAAATATTGAGTATGGTTCCCTGGGCTTTGCAGCAGGCCCTTTGGGGTTGGTTTCACTGCCTTTGGGACGTGGGCTTGGGGTTCCTGTCTTATGATCTGAAACAGTCCCCGCTTTGCCTCCCCGGCCAGCGATCCACGGGAAGAATCTAGTGGCTATCCTGCACCTCCTCGTGGCCCTGGCCATGCACTTCCGGGCCCCGATTCACCTCCCGGAACACGTCTCCGTGCAAGTGGTGGTCGTGCGGGTGAGTATTGCCAGCCTGGCAGTCCGCTTGCCCGCGGCTCCTCCCCAGAGGCTCGGAGACTCACTCCTCCTCATTCCTCTTCTGGTTTGCCTGCTTTTTGTTCTTTTTCCCCTAAGAGGCTACCTTCTATTTTCTTCTCTTTTTTCCTCTTGACAAAATGCATGCCTTGCCCTGGCTTCAAAGTAAATGATGGAGCAGGAACAATGGCATTGATTTGAAGAGAGGCAGATTCAAAGGCTTGAGTGCGCGGAGGTTTAATTTCCAGATTTTTGAAAAGAGCATTCATTTCTCTGCAAAGCCAAGTAGCTGGAATTCAGGCCTCTTGAATGAGCTTATTACTCAGTGGAGAGGGCTGAGACCAGAGGAATGAAATAGATACTCTGGTGCCCCAATCAAGGCCTCTCTGCGTTCGCTGCCAATTACATCCATCATCCGCCATCATCTCTTTTCGAGGGTCATTTCGCTTGCTTCATCTGGAAAAATGTAACGGGTTGTCAGGGTGCGCCTGATTGGAGTTGGACCTTCCGTGTCGATTTCCTCTGAATTTAAGGGCGTAGACCCTGCCTTGGCTTTGTGTGTGCAGTCTCGTCCAGCAAACATACATTAAGCACCTACTGTGTCCTGGGCCATTGCCCGGATGTGGGGGACGCTGGAGGAGAGCAGGCTGGGGTCTTCAAGGGCCAGCTGCTTCTGCCAGAGCACTGAGGTTGCGCTTGGAGCCTGATGTCTCTTGTGGAGATGTCCAGCGCCACACTCCCTTCTGGCTTTTAAACTTATCAGTCTCATGGTCTCTGCGGTCTGCAAGGCTCTGGCTGATCCTGTGTTTTTTGAAGCTGTCTGACCCCTCCATGACCCCCGCAGGCCGGCCCAGACCTGACGGGCAGGAATGCCCCTTGGGGCCCCAGGCGAGGCTTACCTGCTGTCTGCTGCGTCTGCTTCCCAAAGGGGAACCTTTGCGGTCAGAGGTGGTGATGGACAGGGGACCGAGCCTGTTCCCCTCATCTTGGATGCTCACCCGGGGTGGTCGGCCAGGAAAGGCTTCCCAGGGACACATGAGAACGTGGTTCCCAAACCCATGTACGTCAGACGCCGGGCTCCGTGAAGTCTCTGCACTCAGGACCCAGGGTATTCCCTTTCAGGCCCACACTTTGATCCAGGAAAATCTTGAGGTTTGCAGAATGTTTCACTGGCCCAGGCAGGCGCTTGCTGGGGCTTTCTTCCCTGACCAAGGTCACGGGAGGATTCTCTGGGCCATGGCCAGAGAGAAATGAGGCGGGAGGGGAGGCCCCGGGGACTGGCCCGCCTCAGGCTGCAGAGCTGCCCTGGCCTGTTCCCTGCACCTCCGGTTACCCAGTCGAGATGGGGAGATGCGAGAAGCGTGGTAGTTCGTGGAGGGAAGGAGTGAGGGAAGGCTGCATTTGCACCTGGGAGCGTGGCCTTGGAAGGTCACTTTGATTTTCCTGAGCTCCAGCGCTTTCCCCATAAGACTGAGATTCTACTGCGTTGCCGTTGCTCAGCTGCTGAGTCCTGCCCAACTCTTTGCAGCCCCATGGACTGCAGCATGCCAGGCTTCCCTTCACTATATCCTAGAGGTTGCGTGAACTTTCATCCATCGAGTCAGTGATGCCATCCAACCATCTCATCCTCTGTCGTCCCCTTCTCCTCCTGCCTTCAGTCTTTCCCAACATCAGGGTCTTTTCCAATGAGTCAGCTCTTCATATCAGGTGACCGAAGTATTGGAACTTCAGCATCTGTCCTTTCAATGAATAGTCAGGACTGGTTTCCTTTAGGATTCACTGGTTTGATCTCCTTGCAGTCCGAGGGATTCTCAAGAGTCTCTACTATAGACTTCAAAATATTCAGTCTGTCTGACTCATACCCCGCTCTGGGTCCAGAGTCTGGTGGGAGCCTGATGCACCTTTGATGTCTGAGCAAGTGGATCACGTGTTTCTGGGCCACACACCCCCACCCCCAGCCCCCGTGGGCGCTCCTGAGAGTCATCCAGGGTGAAGCCTTGGGAAAGCTGACGGCCGCCCGATGCTGCTTATCTCCATTCACTAGATCCAGTGGTGAGAGTTCCTTGGAGGCTGAGCTCAGGAGAGCCTGGGGAGCTTGGATCTGGAGAGGTGTCCAGCAGGAAGCGAGCTCCCCGTCCGTGGAGGGGTTCAAGTAGAGGCTCACAGTGGGGTTGGGTTAGGCTGCCGCGCTCCGCCCTGGGACGCACAGGCCTCCCCTCCGCCACCGTCGCCGCCTCTCCGCACCTGCCAGGTCCAGGACAGGTGTGTTTAGTGTCTTGGGGCTGCTGGAAGAAAATCCCACAAAAGCAGACGTCTGTCCTCACATAGCAGAGGCCCGAAGTCCAGATCGGGGTGCTGGCTGGGTCCCTCAGAAGTCTCTAGGCCAGGGTCCTGCCTTCTTCTCCAGCGCCTGCTGGCACCCTTGGCTTTCCTCAGCTTGTGGACACGTGCTTCCGGTCTCTGCCTCCGCCTGACATGGCCTCTTCCCTGTGTCCATGTTCCTGGGTCTCTCTCTTCTCTTCTCACAAGGACTCCAGTCTTCGGCCAGGACTCCCCCTAGTCCGTTACGGTCTCATCCTAACTCATTACATCTGCAGAGACCCTCTTTCCAGACGAGGCGATGCTCTGAGGCTCTGAATGGACACGGCTCCTGGGGGAGCCTGCTCAGCCTGGCACATGTGTGTTCTTTAACCTGGTGCCTCCCTCGTGTCATGCATGTTCCCCTGTGCTCCTCGCCTCCCCAGCTGCAGGGCGTCCTTTGGGAGCTGGGGTGACTCTCCTGAGACCCCCACAGCTGCATTAAGAGCAGTGTGGAGAGCAGAGGGTCTGGGGGGTAGTTGGGGGGAGGTTCCAGCCACCAAAGGGCCACCCCTGTGGTCACCTGCAGTCCACCCCCAGGAGTGGCTGCCCCTCCAGGGATGTTCTGCTCTGCCTGCCTGCCCGGGTGTTGATTTGCTTGTTCACTTTGGGGTTTTCAGAAACGGGAAGGCCTGCTGCACTCCAGCCACGTCACCGAGGAGCTGACCACGACCACCGAGTAAGTGGACCCCGCCCCAAGGCCCTGCTTCAGCCAGGGGCCCTCAGACATGTGGGGGCCATTTTCCTCTGTGTGACCCTTGACCCTGGGATGGAATTTTCTCCAAGTGTCCACCCTAGCTTTCCGTCTTCCGTGCACTTTCTTCAGAATGTTTTTGGTTTTGATTTTTTGTTCTTTGTTTTCTTTTTTGTTTGTCTTGCTGAAGAAGGGCAAGACAGCAGTTTGACTTGGTGTTTAAATGAGAAATCCCATATCTTTTATTTTCTCCCTAAATAGAAAAATGAGTCAATACCTACAGCATATGAATTAAACTTCTTTACGCTGCTGGAAATCTTTTCTGGAATGAGACAGGGAGTAATAACGAGACATGTATTGATCACATTTGAAATCTCTTGTAAGAATGAGGGGAAATTTGTAACAGTGAACTTCCTTGTAGTAGGCATGCTAACGACGTCCACATTTTCAGTGTTTTGAAGTAAGTTATTCTCCAAAGATGTGGACTGTTATCCCTTATTTTGGAAGGTGAACTTTAAGAATGTTGAGAGAGGGAATGGGGCAGAGGTGTTTAGACTGGTCCAGGAACCCGTGATCCTAATTGATTCATCCATCAGAGGGAGAGAGGCACGCATCTAAACTAGGACTTCCTTTGAGAAAGTCCTGAGCCATCTCTGGCCTTTTCGGAAAGGCCAGAGGGCAAGTTTTAGGAAGTCTGAAAAGCTTCAAATCTATTGAAAGTAGCAAATCAAATGGCTCTATTTTGCATGTGGTTTGTGAGACAGAGAACCTTTAAAATGCACTGCCTCTGTGCCTCCCGACTAAGGCCGTTTCACGTGAAACAGGACATTAAAAATTGATCATCTCAGCTCACCCACCTGCTCAGTTCAAGGACTGATTAATTACTGTGTCATGGACTCATGGATGGTCTTTCAGAAATCAGGCCGACACAGGAAGCCACTCCCGGGGTGGGAGCCGTCAGGTGGACGGGAGAGACGGCTGTTTTCTGACGTGTGTGCGCAGCTGTTCATGGCCCACGGGAGGGGAGTGGGGACAGGGACAGGGTGCTGAGCCTGGCCTGCGGAGGGGTCTCAAGCAGGCAGCTCGGCCCCTTCGGGAGCAGGAGAAGGGCAGCTTGCGGGGAGAGTATGGAGTAGGCTAGCATCTTGGTTATCCATCGTTGTGTAAATAACCACCCCAAACCTAGGGGCTTAAATCGACAGTCACTTTATTTGCGGACAGTCTGGTGGTCGGCGCTGGCCTATGGGGCTCCCTGTGTCTCTCACTCTCATGGAGCAGGCTTCCTCCCGGTGTCCTCAGGGTCCCTGGAGAGTGACAGGGCGACTGCAGGCCTCTGGCCCCCTGCGCGCTGTGTCCCTGTCTTCTGTGGGTCACAGCGTGTCCCGGGTCCCCCTGGATGGTAGAGCAGGAGGCAGATGCCCCATTGAAGGGGGCGGGAGCAGCCAGGCCTATTTATGGTGGGGGCTCCCTCCCTCTGATGGAGCAAAGATAGGTGGATGAATCAGTGAGGACTACAGGTCCTCCCGATCCGTCTAAACACCTCTCCCCCATTTCCTCTTTCAACAGCCTTAACTCTTACTTGCCTGCAGTGATGGGAAGTTGCTGCGTCCGTCTTCCCTGGTCTCTCAGTGGATGAGGGATCCCTGAGAGGGCAGCAGAGGGCAGTGGGGGCTTTGTCTCCAGAGCCAGCCCCTGGGAGAGTGGCCCCAACGATTCACACCGGTCACCAGCACCCACAGGGCCTGCTGTGTGCCAGGCACCGTATTGGGTGCCCAAAGGCTGAGAGGATGTGGTTCCACTCCTCTTGGGATGGCGGTCTAGCTGGCAAGAAAGACCGTGTCCATAGAAATGTGAAATCCAGCCCAGGGGACTTGTGGGAGGTACAGTGTGGCCCTCCGGGAATTTCAGGCAGTGGGGCAGGGGGGGGCGTGTAGGGGTGCTGCGAAGTCAAGGTAGAGAGAGGTTTCCAGCAGAGGCCGCCCAGCCTCCTGCCTGGTCTCCGAGATGCCAGGTTTTCTCTGTCCTATGGGTCGCCTCCTCCAGGAAGCCCTCCCTGTTTGCCAAGCAGGAGTGGTGGCTTCCTTTTACTTCCTGTAGCATCTCCTGTGTGTCTCATTTCTGGTGCATGCGGGCTGTGTAGAAATGTGGGCTTAGGAGTCTCTCTCACCATCAGGTGTCCTGCGGCAGGGCCAGAGGGTGTTTATTTCCATATCTCTATGGCCTGTGCACGGAGAAGGCAATGGCACCCCACTCCAGTACTCTTGCCTGGAAAATCCCATGGATGGAGGAGCCTGGTGGGCTGCGGTCCACGGGGTCGCTAAGAGTCAAGGACTTGAGTCTAGAGGGGCTTGGGGGTCAGGCCGAGGTCTCTTTGCCTCTCAGGAAGCTGGTGCACAGAAATACCCGTGCGTTTGTGCTCTCAGATCCTCTGGGAGGAACCAGCCGCCCATCCTTCGTGGCTTCAGCTCTTGCCTAGAGTCAGGGCCCAGCCTGTGTTTCTCCAGGACCCTTTAGTCTCCCGCTTTCCCAGAATTGGGTAGTCCTCATTCTCTAGAATGTGACCTCTGGGTAGTCTGCACCCTTGTATTTTAAAGGTTAAACTCATGGCTTCCTCGATGGCTCAAGTGGTAAAGAATCCGCCTGTAATTCAGGAGCCCCGGGTTCGATCCCTGGGTCGGAAAGATCCCCTGGAGGAGGAAATGGCAACCCACTCCAGTATTCTTGCCTGGAGAATCCTGTGGACAGAGGAGCCTGGTGGGCTGCAGTCCATGGGGTCACAGGAGTCGGACATGATCGAGCATGTGATGGATTATAATCATTTTATTTTAAAGTTTAAGCTCAAGGTGCAGAAAAACCCGTTTTCTGCTGAAATGTTATCCGTGTTAACTACTCCTTTGATTAAATGCCTGCTAACCCCCCCCCCCACCAAATGGCATTAAAAGGCTGGTTTAGAGGTGTCTGTTTGCTGCCGGTCTCGTGCAAACATTTAGAATCCATATAAGCACCTCCAGTTTGTAATTGGAGCAGGAGAGAACTTATCCAGTGGGACTCACACTTTCATGACTCCGCCTCTGACTGGCCAGATGCGGCCCGTGGGGCTTCCCCACCACCCTCCGCCCCGCGGCTCACTCAGCTCTGAGGACCGTCTGATGCTTCTCTCTGCTCTTGTTTGCAGGATGATGATGGGGCGCTTTGGTAAGTAACTGGGGGGGAGTGGTTGGGGAGGGCATGGGGCGCCTGAGGTCACCGGGCATGGTGGGGCTGCCCCAGGAAGCCCCCAGGGCTCACACGGTCACTCGGAGGCCGCAAGGCCCAGGGCGGGCTTTGGAGTGTGCTCTGCTTCTCACAGCTGTTGGCAGGCTGGGCGGGGGGTGAGAGAAGTGTGCTGGGCTGGAGTGAACCAGGAGACGGGGGAGGGCGGATGTCCCTGTGAATACAGAGCATCATTAGCCTGGCGGAGGCTCAGAGGTTCCTTAAGGGATGTACTTTTTACCAAACGGATCACTTATTTAATTTATTGGGCTGTGCTGGATCTCAGTTGCGGCTCGTGGGACCTTTAGTTGCGGCATTCGAGCTCTTGGTTGCCCCATATAGGACCTAGATCTCTGACCAGGGATGGAATCGGAGCCCCTGCATTGGGAACGCAGAGTCTTAGCCACTGGACCACCAGGGAAGTCCTGGGATGTACTTTCATACGTAGCTTTTGACCTTAAAATCTCCAGCTTAACAGACCTTAGAGTCAGGCAGCATTGACTGTGGTCACAGCTGGGTGACCTTTGGCCTCCTCCTTCACCTCACTGTTCCCCATCTGTGAAATGGGTCCTCAGGGCTGTTTGTGGATTTTATGAGATAACAGACGTTCATTCTGCTTGGCCCAGGGCCCGACGCTTTCTCTGTTGGTTTTCAGTGGCTGTTCCCATAGAGCTGTCCCCTGCCCTGTGAAAACCCCACCATCCCATCTTCATCTCAGGGAGGGGTGGCAGGGGCAAGTGCAGCTCATGGCAGTGTTTCAGCCCCCCAGGAGGGGAAGCCCCCAACTCTTAGTCACAGCCAGAGGCAGCTGGAGCCAGGCCCCTCGCTTTGGTGATATTTCAAATCAAGAAGCCCTCAGTTCAGTTCAGTTCAGTCGCTCAGTCGTGTCCAACTCTTTACGATCCCATGAATCGCAGCACGCCAGGCCTCCCTGTCCATCACCAACTCCCGGAATTCACTCAGACTCGCGTCCATCGAGTCAGTGATGCCATCCAGCCATCTCATTCTCTGTCGTCCCCTTCTCCTCCTGCCCCCAATCCCTCCCAGCATCAGAGTCTTTTCCAGTGACTCAACTCTTCGCATGAGGTGGCCCAAGTACTGGAGTTTCAGCTTCAGCATCATTCCTTCCAAAGAAACCCCAGGGCCGATCTCCTTCAGAATGGACTGGTTGGATCTCCTTGCAGTCCAAGGGACTCTCAAGAGTCTTCTCCAGCACCACAGTTCAGAAGCATCAATTCTCTGGTGCTCAGCTTTCTTTACAGTCCAACTCTCACATCCATACATGACCACTGGAAAAACCATAGTCTTGACTAGGCGGACCTTTGTTGGCAAAGTAATGTTTCTGCTGTTGAAGAAGCCCTCAGCACTCCCCAAATGCCCTGTTCTCCAGCGAGCAGAGAAGGGAGTATAGATGTTAGGAGGAAAATAGTTTCCTGAGTGCCTTGTGAGCTGGCCATGGGAGCTTGTCCCTAGCTGCGGGTGGGGGCCTCAGGGTGAGGGGTGCGCCTCGGGGGCACCCCAGGCTTGGCCTCTGTGGCCTCACAGTGATTATGGGGACCAGGGGTACCCCTGCCACTTGGGTACAAAGAGGACGAGCAGCTCTTCAGTTCCCAGAGGTCTTGAACCAGAGAAAATGCAGCAATTATATGTCCTTAAGTGTCCTTACGTAGTCCTTGAGCTGTGCTGGGGAAATTCAGTCTTCAGTTTTGTTTTTTTTTTAAGTAGCAGTGGAGTTCTTTTTAATGTCTATATTATTAAAAAACATTTTTAAAAAAGGGAGTGAAAAGGAATCCTCCTGTGTTCAGTTGCTGAGGCTGCAGAATAGGGTGGGGAATGCAGCTCCAGGGCCGGTGTGGGGCCACCTGGCCCTGCCCTGGGTGTGCGGGGGGCGCGGGGGGGGGGCGCAGGGCACCCGGCTGTCCCCTCTCNTTATCCCTTATTTTGGAAGGTGAACTTTAAGAATGTTGAGAGAGGGAATGGGGCAGAGGTGTTTAGACTGGTCCAGGAACCCGTGATCCTAATTGATTCATCCATCAGAGGGAGAGAGGCACGCATCTAAACTAGGACTTCCTTTGAGAAAGTCCTGAGCCATCTCTGGCCTTTTCGGAAAGGCCAGAGGGCAAGTTTTAGGAAGTCTGAAAAGCTTCAAATCTATTGAAAGTAGCAAATCAAATGGCTCTATTTTGCATGTGGTTTGTGAGACAGAGAACCTTTAAAATGCACTGCCTCTGTGCCTCCCGACTAAGGCCGTTTCACGTGAAACAGGACATTAAAAATTGATCATCTCAGCTCACCCACCTGCTCAGTTCAAGGACTGATTAATTACTGTGTCATGGACTCATGGATGGTCTTTCAGAAATCAGGCCGACACAGGAAGCCACTCCCGGGGTGGGAGCCGTCAGGTGGACGGGAGAGACGGCTGTTTTCTGACGTGTGTGCGCAGCTGTTCATGGCCCACGGGAGGGGAGTGGGGACAGGGACAGGGTGCTGAGCCTGGCCTGCGGAGGGGTCTCAAGCAGGCAGCTCGGCCCCTTCGGGAGCAGGAGAAGGGCAGCTTGCGGGGAGAGTATGGAGTAGGCTAGCATCTTGGTTATCCATCGTTGTGTAAATAACCACCCCAAACCTAGGGGCTTAAATCGACAGTCACTTTATTTGCGGACAGTCTGGTGGTCGGCGCTGGCCTATGGGGCTCCCTGTGTCTCTCACTCTCATGGAGCAGGCTTCCTCCCGGTGTCCTCAGGGTCCCTGGAGAGTGACAGGGCGACTGCAGGCCTCTGGCCCCCTGCGCGCTGTGTCCCTGTCTTCTGTGGGTCACAGCGTGTCCCGGGTCCCCCTGGATGGTAGAGCAGGAGGCAGATGCCCCATTGAAGGGGGCGGGAGCAGCCAGGCCTATTTATGGTGGGGGCTCCCTCCCTCTGATGGAGCAAAGATAGGTGGATGAATCAGTGAGGACTACAGGTCCTCCCGATCCGTCTAAACACCTCTCCCCCATTTCCTCTTTCAACAGCCTTAACTCTTACTTGCCTGCAGTGATGGGAAGTTGCTGCGTCCGTCTTCCCTGGTCTCTCAGTGGATGAGGGATCCCTGAGAGGGCAGCAGAGGGCAGTGGGGGCTTTGTCTCCAGAGCCAGCCCCTGGGAGAGTGGCCCCAACGATTCACACCGGTCACCAGCACCCACAGGGCCTGCTGTGTGCCAGGCACCGTATTGGGTGCCCAAAGGCTGAGAGGATGTGGTTCCACTCCTCTTGGGATGGCGGTCTAGCTGGCAAGAAAGACCGTGTCCATAGAAATGTGAAATCCAGCCCAGGGGACTTGTGGGAGGTACAGTGTGGCCCTCCGGGAATTTCAGGCAGTGGGGCAGGGGGGGGCGTGTAGGGGTGCTGCGAAGTCAAGGTAGAGAGAGGTTTCCAGCAGAGGCCGCCCAGCCTCCTGCCTGGTCTCCGAGATGCCAGGTTTTCTCTGTCCTATGGGTCGCCTCCTCCAGGAAGCCCTCCCTGTTTGCCAAGCAGGAGTGGTGGCTTCCTTTTACTTCCTGTAGCATCTCCTGTGTGTCTCATTTCTGGTGCATGCGGGCTGTGTAGAAATGTGGGCTTAGGAGTCTCTCTCACCATCAGGTGTCCTGCGGCAGGGCCAGAGGGTGTTTATTTCCATATCTCTATGGCCTGTGCACGGAGAAGGCAATGGCACCCCACTCCAGTACTCTTGCCTGGAAAATCCCATGGATGGAGGAGCCTGGTGGGCTGCGGTCCACGGGGTCGCTAAGAGTCAAGGACTTGAGTCTAGAGGGGCTTGGGGGTCAGGCCGAGGTCTCTTTGCCTCTCAGGAAGCTGGTGCACAGAAATACCCGTGCGTTTGTGCTCTCAGATCCTCTGGGAGGAACCAGCCGCCCATCCTTCGTGGCTTCAGCTCTTGCCTAGAGTCAGGGCCCAGCCTGTGTTTCTCCAGGACCCTTTAGTCTCCCGCTTTCCCAGAATTGGGTAGTCCTCATTCTCTAGAATGTGACCTCTGGGTAGTCTGCACCCTTGTATTTTAAAGGTTAAACTCATGGCTTCCTCGATGGCTCAAGTGGTAAAGAATCCGCCTGTAATTCAGGAGCCCCGGGTTCGATCCCTGGGTCGGAAAGATCCCCTGGAGGAGGAAATGGCAACCCACTCCAGTATTCTTGCCTGGAGAATCCTGTGGACAGAGGAGCCTGGTGGGCTGCAGTCCATGGGGTCACAGGAGTCGGACATGATCGAGCATGTGATGGATTATAATCATTTTATTTTAAAGTTTAAGCTCAAGGTGCAGAAAAACCCGTTTTCTGCTGAAATGTTATCCGTGTTAACTACTCCTTTGATTAAATGCCTGCTAACCCCCCCCCCCACCAAATGGCATTAAAAGGCTGGTTTAGAGGTGTCTGTTTGCTGCCGGTCTCGTGCAAACATTTAGAATCCATATAAGCACCTCCAGTTTGTAATTGGAGCAGGAGAGAACTTATCCAGTGGGACTCACACTTTCATGACTCCGCCTCTGACTGGCCAGATGCGGCCCGTGGGGCTTCCCCACCACCCTCCGCCCCGCGGCTCACTCAGCTCTGAGGACCGTCTGATGCTTCTCTCTGCTCTTGTTTGCAGGATGATGATGGGGCGCTTTGGTAAGTAACTGGGGGGGAGTGGTTGGGGAGGGCATGGGGCGCCTGAGGTCACCGGGCATGGTGGGGCTGCCCCAGGAAGCCCCCAGGGCTCACACGGTCACTCGGAGGCCGCAAGGCCCAGGGCGGGCTTTGGAGTGTGCTCTGCTTCTCACAGCTGTTGGCAGGCTGGGCGGGGGGTGAGAGAAGTGTGCTGGGCTGGAGTGAACCAGGAGACGGGGGAGGGCGGATGTCCCTGTGAATACAGAGCATCATTAGCCTGGCGGAGGCTCAGAGGTTCCTTAAGGGATGTACTTTTTACCAAACGGATCACTTATTTAATTTATTGGGCTGTGCTGGATCTCAGTTGCGGCTCGTGGGACCTTTAGTTGCGGCATTCGAGCTCTTGGTTGCCCCATATAGGACCTAGATCTCTGACCAGGGATGGAATCGGAGCCCCTGCATTGGGAACGCAGAGTCTTAGCCACTGGACCACCAGGGAAGTCCTGGGATGTACTTTCATACGTAGCTTTTGACCTTAAAATCTCCAGCTTAACAGACCTTAGAGTCAGGCAGCATTGACTGTGGTCACAGCTGGGTGACCTTTGGCCTCCTCCTTCACCTCACTGTTCCCCATCTGTGAAATGGGTCCTCAGGGCTGTTTGTGGATTTTATGAGATAACAGACGTTCATTCTGCTTGGCCCAGGGCCCGACGCTTTCTCTGTTGGTTTTCAGTGGCTGTTCCCATAGAGCTGTCCCCTGCCCTGTGAAAACCCCACCATCCCATCTTCATCTCAGGGAGGGGTGGCAGGGGCAAGTGCAGCTCATGGCAGTGTTTCAGCCCCCCAGGAGGGGAAGCCCCCAACTCTTAGTCACAGCCAGAGGCAGCTGGAGCCAGGCCCCTCGCTTTGGTGATATTTCAAATCAAGAAGCCCTCAGTTCAGTTCCGTTCAGTCGCTCAGTCGTGTCCAACTCTTTACGATCCCATGAATCGCAGCACGCCAGGCCTCCCTGTCCATCACCAACTCCCGGAATTCACTCAGACTCGCGTCCATCGAGTCAGTGATGCCATCCAGCCATCTCATTCTCTGTCGTCCCCTTCTCCTCCTGCCCCCAATCCCTCCCAGCATCAGAGTCTTTTCCAGTGACTCAACTCTTCGCATGAGGTGGCCCAAGTACTGGAGTTTCAGCTTCAGCATCATTCCTTCCAAAGAAACCCCAGGGCCGATCTCCTTCAGAATGGACTGGTTGGATCTCCTTGCAGTCCAAGGGACTCTCAAGAGTCTTCTCCAGCACCACAGTTCAGAAGCATCAATTCTCTGGTGCTCAGCTTTCTTTACAGTCCAACTCTCACATCCATACATGACCACTGGAAAAACCATAGTCTTGACTAGGCGGACCTTTGTTGGCAAAGTAATGTTTCTGCTGTTGAAGAAGCCCTCAGCACTCCCCAAATGCCCTGTTCTCCAGCGAGCAGAGAAGGGAGTATAGATGTTAGGAGGAAAATAGTTTCCTGAGTGCCTTGTGAGCTGGCCATGGGAGCTTGTCCCTAGCTGCGGGTGGGGGCCTCAGGGTGAGGGGTGCGCCTCGGGGGCACCCCAGGCTTGGCCTCTGTGGCCTCACAGTGATTATGGGGACCAGGGGTACCCCTGCCACTTGGGTACAAAGAGGACGAGCAGCTCTTCAGTTCCCAGAGGTCTTGAACCAGAGAAAATGCAGCAATTATATGTCCTTAAGTGTCCTTACGTAGTCCTTGAGCTGTGCTGGGGAAATTCAGTCTTCAGTTTTGTTTTTTTTTTAAGTAGCAGTGGAGTTCTTTTTAATGTCTATATTATTAAAAAACATTTTTAAAAAAGGGAGTGAAAAGGAATCCTCCTGTGTTCAGTTGCTGAGGCTGCAGAATAGGGTGGGGAATGCAGCTCCAGGGCCGGTGTGGGGCCACCTGGCCCTGCCCTGGGTGTGCGGGGGGCGCGGGGGGGGGGCGCAGGGCACCCGGCTGTCCCCTCTCTGTCCATTCGGCAGGAGGGGCTCAGAGCCAGTGGGCTTGTCGAGGGTAGAGTTGACTCAAGTGGGGCCCTCCGAGCATCTTCAAGTGTTGCCTTGGTTTCCTATGTGTTTTCACTTCCGTGTGGGGACAGGACTAGTGGGCCTGGAGTAGTCGGGGAACTTGGGGGGGATCAGTTCCACTGGGGTCTGTGTGCAGCCTCTCGTGCTAGAAGGGGCTAGATGCTCAGTCAGGAAGGCCCTGGCAGCCCTGAGGAGGGGCGCTCAGGGATCTGGTGGACTGGATGGCGGCTGAGAGTCCCCGGGGATGGCTGAGCGTGGTGAGGGGTGCACCGTGGCACCTGAGAGGCCCAGGAGCCTGGAGCCGTCGCCCTCGTTAGGTCCAGGGCCACCCATGCTCCTGAAATGCAAAGCAGGCCATTGGCGGGTGGCAGGCAACTCGCCCGCCCCAGCTCTGGCTCCTGCTGACACAGGTCCCCGGGTCTCCTGGTTACCCCGACATGCAGCAGCTTGGGCCCCAGGACCCATCACCTCCCCCAACTGGCCCCTCGAGTTGGCTCCTCTGCACTCCTTAACCCCTCCCTCCTCTCACCCCCAGCTTGCCGAAAGCTAAAGCCTTGCAGCCCTTGCAGGGGCTTCCAAGGCCCCCTAAGACCACCCTCTGGACACCCCTCTTCTCTGCTCTGGCCTCCTGGTCCCCCCTTTGCACCCNGTTGGCTCCTCTGCACTCCTTAACCCCTCCCTCCTCTCACCCCCAGCTTGCCGAAAGCTAAAGCCTTGCAGCCCTTGCAGGGGCTTCCAAGGCCCCCTAAGACCACCCTCTGGACACCCCTCTTCTCTGCTCTGGCCTCCTGGTCCCCCCTTTGCACCCTCAGCAGCCCTGACTCTGGCACTCCCCTTCCAGCTCTTGTACGCTAGTATGCTTGGCCTGAGGTGCTCCCCCCTAGATTCCCCCATGGCTCACCTCCTCCAGGGAGGCCCGCCTTGACGCCCCTGCCCGAATCCCTGCCTGTCCTCTGACCCCCCTCCCCTCCATTATCTCTTTGCTCACCTCTTTGCTCGCTGGGAACGCTTTGGCTCTGTGCCTGACAGGCATGGGGGCGCCTGGACAGTCAGGGACCCCTGCTTGGCCCTGCCCTCTTTCCCTTGGCACATGGCTTCTTGAGTCATGGACTTCCCGGTTGGCCCAGTGGTAAAGGATCCACCTGCCGATGTCAGAGACTCGGGTTCGATCCCTGGGTCGGGAGGCTCCCCTGGAAGAGGAAATGGCAACCCTCTCCAGGATTCTGGCCTGGAGAATCCCACAGACAGAGGAGCCTGGCGGGCTCCGGTCCATGGGGGTCACAGAATGGGACGCGACTGAGCACGCACACACGCCTTGAGCTACAAGCCTCCTGTGGGCCGGGGCGTGTGTCCCCCGCGTGCGTCCCCAGCGCTGGGCCACACAGGTTCCAGGAGCACCGGAACACCAGGCAGCCCCTCCTCGGCTCATGTCTGCCTTGGGGCAGGGCGCGGGATGGTGCAGGCTTCACTGGGAGCCCAGTTCTCAGCCTCAGTTTCTCACCTTAGCGCTCTGAGCGAGGTAGGGGTGGGAGGACACTCTGCACCTCCCCTGGGCCCCCACCCGCCTCCTGCGGGCTCCGGCTGTCCCGGCTGGGGTGGATGGGAGGCCCTTCTCTCCCCGGGGAGCTGGGGAGCTGCAGCCCGGTCTCCATGGTAACGGGCTTGCTGGCTGCCTCTCCTCCGCAGGCGCCCCTCCCCCTCCCAGGCTTCAGGAAGTTGGAGAGAAGGATGGAGAAGCTTTCTTCCTTTCTTCCAGGACTCCTTGCAGCCCCTGGTCTCACCCCTTCACATCTCCCCATTGCTCCCGAGGCTGCAGCGTCATTCCTGGTCTCCGCCCTCCACCACTCCTTTTACCCCCGAGGGACCCAGCTCCCACCCACCCAGGCCACGCCATCTGGAACCCACTCTTGGCTCTGTCCTCTCTGCCCAGAACACCCTCCTCTTCTTGTCCCAGCGAGCCTGGACTCAAACGTGAGGGCTCCTCTGACCCCGGGCCTGTGTCTACTTGCCCAAGCTCTGGGGCCCCAGGGACCAGACGGGTCACACGAAAGAGGGAAGTGGTGAGAATACTGAATGATGAAGGGCCGCCCCCACCCCCGTCACCTCTGTGCTGTGTGTGTGGCGGGGAGTGCTGGTGCCTGGAGGCGAACAGGGGAGTCTGCCCCCACTTCTACGGGGTGGGGGGTGCTTGTCGATGCTGGGAGTGGGGGAGGGCGAATGGAGGTTCACTCTTGCCTTGGCTCCTATTTCTTCAAGAGAAGCCAGAAATTCAGGACTTTTGGACAGACCTTCCGATTTCAAGAACGTAGACTCAGACAGGGCCCACTTCTGGAGTAAGCTGAGCATCTTTGGAAGTTGAACTTGGGTGGACACTGAGGCCCTGGCTGCTGCAGCCGCTTCCTGCATCTTTCTGGCTTTATTGGTACCCATCCTTGGGCTGCCTGTGCCCTTCCTGGGGGCGGGGCTGCCCCCTGTTCATTCATCCCTGTGACTGTCCCCAGAGCCTACGGGGAGATCAGGGTGGGGGCAGGATGAGAGGATGTCAGTGGCACACTTGCTTCTCCCTTTATACCCTGTGTGTGAAAGTGAAAGTGAAGTCGCTCCGTCTCGTCCGACTCTTTGCGACCCCATGGACTGTAGCCTACCAGGCTCCTCCATCCATGGGATCTTCCAGGCAAGAATCCTGGAGTGGGTTGCCATTTCCTTCTCCAGGAGATCTTCCCAACCCAGGGACTGAACCCAGGTCTCCCTCNAAAGTGAAGTCGCTCCGTCTCGTCCGACTCTTTGCGACCCCATGGACTGTAGCCTACCAGGCTCCTCCATCCATGGGATCTTCCAGGCAAGAATCCTGGAGTGGGTTGCCATTTCCTTCTCCAGGAGATCTTCCCAACCCAGGGACTGAACCCAGGTCTCCCTCACTGTGGGCAGACGCTTTACTGTCTGAGCCACCAGGGAAGTCCGTTTCTCTGCGCGTGCTGGGTGCTAGGTCGCTTCAGTCGTGTCCGTCTCTTTGCGACTCTATGGACTGTAGCCCCCGGCCAGGGTCCTCTGTCCATGGGATTCTCCAAGCAAGAACACCGGAGTGGGTTGCCATGCCCTCCTCCAGGGACTCTTCCTGACCCAGGGACCGAGCCTCTGGCCTCTTATGGCTCCTTCATCAGCATTCGGCTTCTTTACCACTAGCGCCCCTTGGGAAGCCCTTGATTCATTGCCTCGCTTAATCCTTAACACTGGTGGTGAGCTGGGGTCTGTTTTCACCCCCACCTCATGGAAGGAAACGCTTTGCCTAAGTCAAAGGCCCCAGGCTCTTGGGCAGATTAGTTGTTCCCCAGGCCTTGGCCGTGACGCCATCCGCCCCCAGGTGCAGGCGAGCGGGCGTGGGGGCCCCGGCCTCCAGGCCCCGCGAGGGCCCCCTGCTGCCCTGCCTCTGCTGGCCCAGCGGTGGCTCGGCTAAATATACTCGGCTGACGTCAAGGCTGTTCTGCTCCTGGGGGTTTTCTTAAGCTGCATTTAAAGTTTGTGTTTTGCTTTGTGAAGATTTAGCTTTTTTTTTTTCCCTCCCTCTTAGTAGACTGTCTTGTTAAGTATAATCGGACTTAGATGATTATAAAAATAATTTACAGCTGCCGCGGTAGAAAAGCTAGGGGGAGGAAAACCTGCAGGGTCGGGCCTTTGGGTGGCCTTTAGGTGAAAAAAGCAGGGTGCCCCTCGGCAGACGCACTCCTCACCCTGTGCACACGTGTGTGTACACACCACGCTCACACACACCATGCATACACACCTTCCTCTTTGCCCCTCACCTTCCTTCCTGCTGCCTGCCCCCAAGGTCAAGGGGGAGGCTACCTGGGCTGAGCCAGCTGCCTTCGGGGGCCCTGGCCGGTGGGTGCTGAGTGCCTGCCTTTGGGGGTGGCCTCGGGGGAGTAGCTGGGTTGCTTCCTCCAGGAGAGGCGCAGCCTCCGGCTCCCTCGGTCGTGACCTGCCTTTTTCTCATCTCTCCCCTCTCTCAGTTGATGCGGTCCTGAAGCAGGCCCTGGGTCATCTCTAGCTCCGGGTTCCAGCCCCCTCTAGACAGGTGCAGGGCTCTTCCTACCCCAGCCCTCCCCCAGACTCCATGCAGGGGGTTTGAGTCCTAGCCCCAGCTTGGAGAGAGGGCCTCTCTGCTGGTTGAGGTTCTCTGAGCATTGACCACCCCCAGGCACCGTGGGGGGCTAGGTATCCTTGAGGACCAAAGGGGGGCCCTGGGCCTCCAGATGCCCTTGTCCCCACCCCTTCTGTCTTGGCAGCGACTGCCCCGCAGCCCTGGGTCCCACCCTGAGACCTCCACCCCTCTGCCTGGGCTCCAGGCAGCAGTGGGCTCTGTCTGCGTCCATGTGACCCGCCATGGCAGTGGCAGGCTGGAAGCAGGCCCCTGGCCCAGACAGTCTGGTCCACTGATGGCCACGTTGCCCCAGCCTCTGGTGGCCTCGCAGCTGAAAGAGAAGGGGTTGATTCTGTGTTAATTTGGAAGGCATGGCTGGGCCCACGAGTGGCAGGCAGGTAGAGTGGGTCGGGGTCCCTGGGACGCGGCGGGACAGGAGCCCTGGGGATCTTCCCACAGAGGTGGATACCCCAGGGAAGAGTAGCTGGCGAGGGGTTCTGAGCAGGATTTCCTGGCCCTTTCCCCTGTTCTGAGCACTGGCTGCAGGCCCCTCATGGTTCTGGAGCCGGTGATGGGGCAGTGAAGAAGTGAGACAGTGGCCCCGGGCTGCCAGGAGCTGACAGTCCAGCAGAGAAGGGAAAATAGAGTGAGCTCACACAGTGGTGGTGGTGGTTCAGTCGCTCAGTCGTGTCCGAGTCTTGCGACCCCATGGACTGCATAGCCCGCCAGGCTCCTCTGTCCATGGGATTCTCCAGGCAAGAATACTGGAGTGGTTGCCATCTCCTCCTTCAGGTGATCTTCCCGACCCAGGGATTAAACCTGGGTCTTTGCAGGCCGATTCTTTACTGACAGCCGTGAGTGATTGCTAGGAGAGTTGCCCCGGGGTGAGAGGACGGAGAGTGGAAGTGGGGTGCTCTTTTAGAGACAGGTGGTTGTAGAAGGCCCCCCTGACGACCTCAAGGAGGTGAGGCTGGCGAGGAGCAGGTGCAGAGGCCCAGTGGTGGACACATGACCAGGGGAGGTACCGTGGGGGGAGTGAGGTTGGGGAGGTGTTGGGAGGTGATGCTGAACTTGTGGACCCTATGGGCCCATGGGAGAGAGAGAGAATTTCCTTCCAAGAGTGATGAGAGAGTGATGGAGAGTTTTAGTCCCCGCAGGGGTGGGGTCCAGTTCAGTTCAGTTACTCAGTCGTGTCCAGCTCTTTGTGACCCCATGGACTGCAGCATGCCATCCATCCCTGTCCATCACTGACTCCTGGAGCTTGCTCAAACTCATGGCCATTGAGTCGGTGATGCCATCCAACCATCTCATCCTCTGTCATCCCCTTCTCCTCTTGCTCTCAATCTTTCCCAGCATCAGGGTCTTTTCCAGTTAAGTGGGCTCTTCACATCAGGTGGCCAAAGTATTGGAGCTCCAGCTTCAGCATCAGTCCTTCCAGTGAATATTCAGGGTTGATTTCTTTTAGGATGGACTGGTTGGATCTCCTTGCAGTCCAAGGGACTCTCAAGAGTCTTCTCTAACACCACAGGTCAAAAGCATCAGTTCTTCAGTGCTCCGCTTTCTTCATAGAAAGAAAGGGGGAAAGAAATGATCCAGTTTACACTTTAAAGTAGGAAGCCTGGCGTGCTGCAGCCCACAGGGTCCCAAAGAATCAGACACAGCTTAGCAACTGGACAGCAAAACTTCAAAGGGCTCACTGGGCCTTCAAGGGAGAACGGATCCGAGGGGTTGGGAGTGCAGGAGTGGGACCCATTCAGCAGGAAGTTGTAGCCGCCATCCCCAGGTGAGGGCTTGTTTGGGGGTGGCGGCCACGACTACCTGGGGAGGCGGTCAGATTTATTCACGAGATGTATCGACAAGATAAGCTGTGTGGGGAAAACGGAGAGACTAGGGTGTGATAGATGGGCGCCGGGAGCGCTTCCCCTGTATTGTGTGTTCAGAGGCAGAAACTGAGTTCAAGGGACGCTTCGAAGCGTCTTTCCCTTGATTTTGCTCCTCGTCAGCACCTGCCTCTCGGCTCTGGCAGGAGTGCCAAGGCTTCCAGGCGGGTGGAACGTGCCGGGGGGATTAGGCGCTGCTTGGTTCCGAGGATGTGCGGGGACGATCAGAACAGCATCCGCGTCTCCTTAAACCCTTCTCCGTGTCTCTGCAGAGCGGGACGCCTTCGACACGCTCTTCGACCACGCCCCCGACAAGCTCAATGTTGTGAAGAAGGTGAGTTCTCAGGCAGGGTGTTTCCCTCCATCTCTAGGTGCTTTTTTTTTTTTAACAGCATGAACTCTGTGCTGGGAAGGAGGTGGGAAAATGTTTGAAATGTTTGCCACATGGATTGAAGTGTAATTATAGTCAAAAGCGTAACTGCGGTGCATAAAATTAGCACCTTTTTAACTCAGCATCTCTGCTCCTGAGTATCTTCCTGGCCACCCTCCCCGCCACTGCTGTGGAGTGAATTACCCTGCCAGCGTTGGGGGGCAGTTCATTCCGAACCAAGGCTTTTTTTCAATGTGGAAATGTTTTTCGGCACGTCAGCCTGCTGGCTCGTGCTGGCCTTGTTACCGCGAAGCTGCATCCGTGACGTGCCTGGTAAACAAGCAGGCACTGTTGGCAGAGCTGTTCTGTCTCCCCAGCTGGGAGCGCAAAGGGGAGGCAGCCTGCTGGTCAGTCTCCGATGGAAGAAATCGCGTGAACAGGCTCTGGAGTCAGGGGCTGGGGAATGGTGAGCTTCCAGGCACATGGCTTTCTCTACCCCCAGAGGAATCGAGACTCAGTACACCTCAAGTTATTTGAGTGCCTGCGGAACGCTCAGGAAGGCAGCAGTGGGATGGATCTCCGCTTGTAAAATCTGAGCCCTCGACCCTGCGCAGATGGCTCTTGATCTGGGATAGTATTCCCACACAGGTTGCTTCATGCAGGACTTCTCAGAGTCTATAATATGCTGACATGCTTTGCAGTTCTCCAAGAGGGGGCTTGGGCTTCGCTGGTAGCTCAGCTGGCAACAAATCTGCCTGCAATGCAGGAGACCCCATTTCAATTCCTGGGTGGGAAAGATCCCCTGGAGAAGGGATAGGCTACCCACTCCAGCATTCTTGGACTTCCCTTGTGGCTCGGCTGGTAAAGAATCCGCCTGCAATGCAGGAGACCTGGGTTTGATCCCTGGGTTGGAAAGATCCCCTGGAGANTGGGTGGGAAAGATCCCCTGGAGAAGGGATAGGCTACCCACTCCAGCATTCTTGGACTTCCCTTGTGGCTCGGCTGGTAAAGAATCCGCCTGCAATGCAGGAGACCTGGGTTTGATCCCTGGGTTGGAAAGATCCCCTGGAGAAGGCAAGGGCTACCCACTCCAGTATCCTGGCCTGGAGAATTCCATGGACTGTATAGTCCATCGGGTCGCAAAGAGTCGGACACAGCTGAGCGACTTTCACTTCACCAAGAGGGGGCTTGGGTGGTGCATTTCCCCAGGCTTGTTTGTCTGTGGTGAGATCTGTTGATTTAAATATATTGGGATAGAGAGAACACATTAAATTCCCATGGCACTCACGTTTGGAAAATGTTGGTCCAGGCTGGGATGGTGAGACTGTTCTTAAAGCACATTGTGGAAGTGGGCCTTCTGGGGTGAAGCCTACAGAGCGTCCTTGGATAACAAGGAGCATCCTCTGGGCCCTCAGAGCAGTGCCCTCCCCCAACCCCGGCCACCTCTGGCCCCTAGAATCTGTTCAGTGGATGCATAAGTTGTTGTTCACCAGCTCAGTCGTGTTAGACTCTGCGACCCCATGGCCTGCAGCATGCCAGACCTCCCTGCCCATGAGATTTTCCAGGCAAGAATACTGGAGTGCGTTGCCATTTCCTTCTCCAGGGGATCTTCCCTATCCAGGGGTCAACCCCCCGTCTCCTGCATTGGCAGGTGGATTCTCGACCGCTGAGCCACCAGGGAAGCCCTGGCTTGCAGTAGACCTGATTCATTCTTTGAGAAGGCGTGTTGCGGAGATCCCAGCAATGACCAAAGGAGAATCCTTTTGTTTCCCTGACACCTTCCTGCTTCCAGCCTGGCCCTTTCCCACCCCCACACTGGGAGTTGTATTAGTGTCTCCCGAATCCCAGAATAAAAGCATGGGGACTCTGTCCAGCTCTCCAGGTCCCTCCAAGGTCACACCCGATTCCTCTTTCCCATCCCACCCACCTCCAGCCCCTGCTGGAAGGTGCTGGAGGGCTCCCACAGGTATACACAGCCGGGGTGGCTGCTCCACCCACTCTACCCCCCAGCTGAGATGCTCCCCTGGGCCCTCATCTTCCAGGGATCCACGTGCTTCTCATTGACACCCCACCACCACCCCCTGGCGTTTGCGTTTCGTCTGCTTTGCTGTGTCTCTGGATTCCCCATTGCCTCCACTGGGTGTGTGTGTGGAAAATCGTGCCCCAGACGTCAGGGTGGGGCTCTGGCTTACTTACTGTCTTGCATCCCCAGCATCAATCAGAGTGCTGGGCACGTAGTGTATTTGGGTTAGATGAACAGGAAAAGACATCATGTCCAGGGTAGGGAGAGATGGGGTTGATACTGAGTTTCCATGACAGTTGGCCTTGATCACTGAGACAAGTTGCAGGCGACAGGCTTTAAACTTCTGCCAGAGAGCAGAAGCCAGTGGCCGTGTGCAGGTACACACCGGGACTCAGCAAATCTCTGAGGTCTCTTCGTTAACTGAAACTCTGACGGAGGTGGCCCCAGACAGCCTTTCTGTCTCAATCTTTTGTAGTTCAAGGCTATAGCTAGCCTATGTCGAAACATTTAAGTATCTCCCCCTGAGTGGGAGTCGGCACATCCACCTTGGGGGCGCAGATTACGCTTCTGCAGGGTTGTTAAGTAGGGTCCATGTGCCCATCACGTGTGCACGTGGGCTAGGGGACAGAGTTGTGCGTTTCTTTACCAGCTGGGGTGGATTTAGGTTTTATCTCATTAAAACCAAGGGTGATTGTAAGAACATTTTTTTCGACTCGAGCCTTTCACTCCGGCCAACAGGGGAGATTATAGAAGCGTCTCACAGAGCCAGAGAGGGCACCTGTCGCGTCCGCCCCGTTATGTGGAAGCCGAATCTCACGCTCACGCTTCCCGTGTCTCTTTGCCTTGCAGTCTCTCATCACGTTTGTGAACAAGCACCTCAACAAGCTCAATCTGGAGGTGACGGAACTGGAGACCCAGGTGAGACGTGTTCTGGGTTGAAGGATCTTTTGTCTGGTGTGGTTTTCGGCCAGCTCTCTGATCTTCGGTGGGCTGCGTGAACAAAATCAGACAGCGCTGTGTTCGTCATACAGAGAATGTCCATCATGCACCTGAGACAGTCCCAGCCCCAGCCTCCTGGACCTTCTCCCACACCCTCTGTTTTAATTCCCGGGGCTTCTGGAACAAAGCCCCTTAAACAGCACAGTTAACCTCATAGTTCTGGAAGCCAGAAATCCCAGATCAGGATGTCTACAGGGCTGTTCCTTCCGAGGCTCTGGGAGGGGGTAGGGTGGGGGGCAGGGAGGTGGTCAGTGCCAGGCCCCTCCCCCAGCCTCTGGTGGCTTGCTGGTAACTTTGGGCATTTCTTGAGTCATCAGATGTATTGTCTCCATCTTGGCTTTCCCATGGATCTATATTCAAATTTCCCCCCTTTTTTGGTAAAAACACAATGGTGTTGGATTAAAGCCCACCCTAATGAGCATACTTCTGCCAAGACCCTATTTCCGAGTGAGTTTACGCTCACAGGTTCTGAGGGGTGGCCAGGATTCCAGCACAACTTTTTGGGTTGCTGTTACTGTTTAGTCGCTCAGTCGTGTCCGACTCTTTGTGACCCCATGGACTGCAGCACGCCAGGCTTCCCTGTCCGTCACCAACTTGCTTGCTCACACTCGCGTCCATTGAGTCAATGATGCCCTCCAGCCGTCTTGTCCTCTGCTGCGCCCTTCTCCTCCTGCCCTCAATCTTTCCCAGCTCTGTGTCTTTTTTGGTGCAGGGATGCAATTCAACCTCAGCGCCCTCCAAGGTGCCGGCACCCCCGCCAAAGAGGCTGTGTGTGTGTGTGCGTGTCCCTCGGACTAGAATGTGTGGCTGCCTCTGCTTATTTTTTTTTCCCTAAAATTGTTTTGCCTGTGCAGCATGTGGAATCTATTTCCCCGACCAGGGATCGAACTCGAGCCCCCTGCAGTGAGAGTGAGGAGTCTTAACCTCTGGACCACCAGGGACATCCCTGGCCGCCTCTGCTTCTGCTGTCCGTGGCCATCCTACCCTTAGCGCTTAGCCAGCAAATGCTGGCTGGCATCCCTCCAGTGAATACACACCACATATTTCTCCTGCCACAAGTATAGACAGTATACCTCCCCACCCCCACTCAGAGCGAAAGCCGCGGCGTGAAAATATGTTTTGAGCACCCGGCAAGCACTAAAGACAAAATATAATTTCCCGGGATTAGCTGGGTGCTTGAGTTTGGCGTCTCTCGCGCGCTCGGTGCCCGTTTCTCTCATGTGCAGTGATCCTTCTTAAACCCCTGGGTGATTGTGTGCGTTCCTTTCTCTTTCTTTAACTTTTCTCATTTGCTTTTCTAATTAAAAAAGTAATTCAGGTTCATTGTAGAAATGTCTGAAAATGCAGATAAGCAAAACAAATAAAAATCACCCGTAATCCCCTCACCCAGAGATAACGGCGCTGGGGGTTTACTCCAGATCATTTCTCTACACGGATGGCTCCTTGCGGGCAGCTCACTCTATGCTTGAAAGCTGAATGGTCCATTTTTTAGCGTATATATTTATTTGTGCGTCATTTGCAAGAACACTTTTTTTCTTCTTTAGCAGTTTACTAATGTTGCACGTTTAGCCTCTGAGTATTTGCAGCTTGATGTATTAACAGTCCAGAAGTGTACTCGTTCGAAAAGGAACATCCTTTTAGTCTGCCCCTGCCCCAACTCCCTCACCATTCTCTCCAGAGGTAACCAACTGCAGTTAACGGTTGGGTGTGCATTTTTCTAGATGGTTTGTATGCATGAATGTGTTTTGTGAAATGGCTGTGGGTCAGGTTTTTTTTTTTTTTGCAAAGCAGCTGTTTTGTAAAGTGTTACTTAATAGTGTGGACATCTTTTTGTGTGAGTGAGTGGGTTTCCATTGCATCCCTTTCGTGTTGTTTGGCCTGTGTTCATCACTTGAGTAGCTGCCTCCTGTTCTGCGTGTCATTAAATCCAGTCCTTGTGATAGGACGTTTCCTGATCTGGTAAATAGCTGTACAACCAGTGTCTTTGGACACAGCTGTGTATACCTTTATCTGCTTCCTCAGGATCAACTCCTAAAAATGGGGTTGTTAGGGCAAAGGTGGGTAGTTACGCGGAGGGCCTGGAAGCTTTGCCCACCTGAAACTCTCGTCGGCGGTGGTGAGAGCCCACATCCTCGCCAGCTGCCCCAGATGGCCACTGCCCAGGTGGCTCTGCCTGCTGGTACCAACAGCCATACATCTTAGGCGGAATTCTAAGCTTAAATCCGCGTTGATCTCTGTTTGCTCTGTGTGTCCATTGTTTTTTTCTGTCACAAGCAATAGGGCTTCCCAAATGGTGCTGGTGGTAAAGAACACGCCTGCCAGCGTTCGATCCCTGGATGGGGAAGATCCCCTGGAGGAGGGCGTGGTGACCCACTCTAGTACTCTTGCCTGGAGAATCCCATGGACAGAGGAGCCTGGCAGCTACAGTCCACAGGGTAGCAAAGAATTGGACATGACTGGAGTGACTTAGCAAACACACATGAAGTAATATCTTAAAAATATTTTGAGCCAGTGATCCACCAAAAGAGATACCCGGCCCCTGAAATATAGATTTTTCTTTTTGTTGTTGCAAAGGACTCTGAGTATTTTCATAAATATGTTCCTTGTTAAACTTCTGATGTCCTGGAAGTCAAAGCAGACTGGGCTCCAGTTCTTGCTTGGGTGTGAGTATGTGTATGTTTTCCTTTCTTTTTAAAACCGCTTTTAGATTGGGGGCAGCTTCCTGGCTCTGTGACACTGAGCCAGTTCCTCAAGCTCTCTGAGCTTCTCCTCATGTGTTTAAACTTGAAATAAGTCAGTATCATTCAAAAGCCTGTGAAAATTTTCAGCTGGCACATGTGGCCAGTGGAAATTGTACTGGACCGCACAGCTTTAGAATCTGGAGGCTGGGCTCATCACAAGTCCTTGAGCTGCAAGAGATGTCCTCTGGGAGGGTGGGCGGGCGGGTCCTGCCCCCTCCCCGCCCCGAGTGCTGGTCCATGTCCCAGAGACCAGGCCCCGCCTCCTGCGGCTCGGTCCTCTCCTCCCCCTGGGCAAGTTGCTCTGCCTTCTCTGGTCTCTGCTGGTTTACCTGTAAAAGGAGCAGTTGCCCCCTGTCCTGGCTTATTGGGAGCAGGGGAGTCCAGGCAAAGAACAAAGTCTTTGGATCTCGATTCCTGGCCTCTTCCTGTGCGTGGGAGGTGCTGCTGGGCCATGTAGCAGGTTGAGGGGCTGGGATCTGGGGAGGGACTGTAGCCTACCAGTTAGGACCCAGCTAGGATGGACCTGCGTGCTGGGTGCACACAGAAGCCCTCCATCACCAGGGCAGGGAAAGCCTTGTCCCGCCGTGAATGCCTCTAGAAGAAGGCGCCCAGGCAGCTTACCAAGTGAGCGAGCAGGACAGGGCAGCAAACCCTAAACCAAAGCCTAGAGCACCCTGCAAGCTGTGGATTAACTGTGCCCGCTGCTGGCACAGGTGGAGCACTCCCTGCGTGCCCGGTGCTCCCTGCCCCCCTCCTCACAGGGTCCCCACGACAACCCAGAGAGGTGGGACCCAGCATGACCCCCACGGTCAGTGGTCTGGTCCTCCCCACTCGGCCACACTTCGTTTCATCACACACAGTGTCAAGTGCCCGCTTTGCACCCTGGCCCTTCACCTGACTGCAGGCTTGAGTTCCGCAACAAGGGATGGATTTATCTTCTTAACTCTGCAGCGCTTGTCCTCCGTGCGAGTGGCTGCAGAGCCTTTGCTGACTCCGTGCACGGCCCAGAACATCACGCGTGTTCCTCTGTAGTTTGCAGATGGCGTGTACCTGGTGCTGCTCATGGGGCTGCTGGAAGATTACTTCGTACCCCTGCACAACTTCTACCTGACCCCCGACAGCTTCGATCAGAAGGTACGTGTGCGCGGTCTCCACGCTGGGAGTGGCTCGAGACGTGCGTATCCAAGTGAGCAGTGTAGAATCTCTGGGCCACTCTCGGTGAAGTCCAGCCTGCCCAGAAAATGGTGTGGTGGTACACGTGACCCTCGGGAGAGGAAGGAGCCCTGTGGGCAGTGCTTAACGCATCCAGGGGTCATGTGCCGCGTTCCTGTTGGATTCTCCCTGGGACGATGCTGGTCTTAATAACTGTGGCCGAGTGTCAGTAGAGTTGCAAATCCTTCCCCTGTTTGTGGTCTGCCTGCTGCTTCATGGGCTTCCTAAACGCCATCTTCAATGGCTGCACAAAGTCCATGGAGTGGCTATGATGCCAGTCTCCCTGTTTTCCACCCTAAGGCGATTCGTTTGTTTCTTTTTGGCTATTAAAACAATAAGGTATCATTGTGAATATATTGTCGTCCAGTCGCTAAGTCGTGTCCGAATGTTTGACCCCCACGGACTGCAGCACACCAGGCTTCCCTGTCCTTCGCTAACTCCCAGAGCTTGCCCAAGCTCATGTCCATTGAGTCGGTGATGCCATCCAACCATCTCATCCTCTGTCGTCCCCTTCTCCTCTTGCCTTCAATCTTTCCCAGCATCAGGGTCTTTTCAAATGAGTCGGCTCTTCACATCAGGTGGCCAAAGTATTGGAGCTTCAGCATCAGCGTTAGTCCTTCCAATGAATATTCAGGACTGATTTCCTTTAGAATGGACCGGTTGAATCTCTTTGCAGTCCAAGGGACTCTGAAGAGTCTTCTCCAACACCTCAGTTCAAAAGCATCAGTTCTTTGGCACTCAGCCTTCTTTGGAGAAAGAAATGGCAACCCACTCCAGTGTTCTTGCCTGGAGATTCCCAGGGACGGAGGAGCCTGGTGGGCTGCTGACTATGGGGTTGCACAGAGTCAGACACGACTGAAGCAACTTAGCAGCAGCAGCCTTCCTTATGGTCCAACTCTCACATCCATACATGGAAAAACCATAGCTTTGGCTATATGGACCTTTGTCGGCAAAATGATGTCTCTGCTTTCTAATATACTGTCTAGGTTGGTCATAGCTTTCTTTCCAAGGAGCAAGTGTCTTAATTTCATGGCTGTGCAGTCACCATCCACAGCGATTTTGGAGCCCAAGAAAATAAAATCTGTTATTGTTTCCAGCTTTTCCCCATCTATTTGCCGTGAAGTGATGGGCCTGGATGCCACGATAATGGATATGTAAATATAAATATATGTTTCCATTCCTGTGGATTGTTTTCTAGGAAAATCCTCAGAGAGGATTGTTTGGGTCAAAGGGCATGGCCCTCACACTTGGGACACTCTTGTGACCGGGTGTTTGCCTCCTGCCAAGGGCTTCTGCAGGCCCAGCCATCCCAGCAGTGTTTAGTTCCTCGCCTTCAGAAACCTGGCTCACAGACTGACCGTATTGCTTGAACTCGAGAGCATCTGTCATTTTATTTTCCCAAAGTGCTAGACCCATGAGTCAGGGAGGCAGACGAGGCAAGCGGGCGCGGCAGCCAGAGATGCATCCGGAAGCCGGGCCAGTGTTTACCAACCAGCCTGCTTCTGGCATCTCGAGGGCGGCTTGCTCGCGGCCAAATGTCGCTGCCGTCTGGCCCGCTGAGATGGATCACAGCAGATCAGCAAGGTTCTGGCACATTCCCCTTGGTGCACAGAGGCGGTGAGGGGTGCTCTGGGCTGCGTGGGGGTGGGTCAGGAGGCAGGAAGACAGACAGCTTAGTCATGGAGCTCATCTTGCATTTCCTGCCCCCTTGGCGTCGGGCTGCAGAAGGATTTCTGTTTGTTTTTGGACCTGTACCATTTCTAAAGTCTTTATGGAATGTGTTACAATGTTGCTTCTCTTTCACGTGTTGGTTTTTTGGCGGCAAGACAGGTGGAATCTTTTGAACCTGTGTCCCCTGCACTGGTAGGCAAAGTCTTAACCACTGAACCGCCAGGGAGGTTCCCAGAAGTCTTAGCCATTGAACCACCAGGGAAGTTTCCAGAAGCACTGTTCTGGAGAGATCTTTTCTTTGTTCAAATGAGCACAAAGGCTGTTGAGAAGGGTGAAGTCAGCCAGGCTGACTGCAGCTGGGCTTCTTTCTGGGACAGGCTCTGTGCAGTAGCAGGGGTGGCCCCTCCCAGCCCCGGCCTCCTTCCCTCTGAGATGGGACGCGTCTCTGTCCATCACCCTCTGGCCTGGGAGGCCCAAGGCCTGTTCAATCCACCTTCACCTCTGAGCGGGAGGCGGATGGCTGCTGTAGGGGACAGCATCCCACGGGTGTGAGGCCATCGACGCTTGTAGGGTCCAGTGGCGGCCCTCCAGAGCTCTCCTGGCTGGAATCCGGCATTCTGGAGGGTCCTTCTCCAGCTGTGTTAGCCCCCAGCCCCACCCCTGGATTCTCTGCCTTCCTCCCCACTAGTGATGGCCTCATGGTGCCACTGGGAGATTCCTCATTAGCCGTGGGGCTTACTAACCTCGCAGATGATGACCTTTCCCTGCTGCACAGACCTGAACCCACTTCCAGGCGGGGCCAGGCACCTCGTCCCCAATGTGGCCGGGCAGTGGTGACTTATGCTGAGAGACCCTCTTGAAGCATCCTTGGGACCCCTGACTCTGCCAGGCACTGAGAATCCTTGCAGCAGTGACTGGGACTGTGGTCAGTGAGCAAACTCCTAGATGCCTCGTGGGCACATGCTTTTAAACGATCACATTGCAGTTTAGAAAGATGAGATGGGACGTCTCCGACCCTGAGGTTCTCCTGCAAACAACTGAATAACCCCATCGAGCCATCTCAGAGGCGGGGGTACCACCCACGCTTCTTGTTCCAGGCCCACCATTGAGCCTTGCTCTGTGCCGGTCACTTTGCTGGGCACCTTGGGTCTGTGGTCATCTTCTGGAAGATTCCGCAGTGTCCCTCTCTCTCTGGGGGATGGCCTGTGTTCTGGAGACTTGAAGGTTATTCCTGGAAGCAAGTCCCAGAAAGGGCTTTGCAGTTTCAGGGTGTTTTCCCATTTGTTTCCTCATCGGAGTCCCTGTCCCTGGGGAGGAAAGGGGTCCTCAGGGTGTGGATGGATCACAGTCAGCAGGGGCGGAACCATTAGACCCCATTCCTTTCTGGGACCCTCTGCCTTTCTCTCTCCTCGCCTGGTGTTTTGAAATTCCTTTGCATCATAGAGAGAAAGCACTTGGGGGGTCCTGCCGTGGACTGCTTCCTGGCAACAGTGTGGGGCTTTGGGGCTCACAGTGTGGCCTGGGGTGGGGGGTCTCACTCTCGGGGATCACGGTCAAGGAGGTGGCCCCACGTCCTGGCGGGAGGTGTTTGCTGTTTTTTTGTGCCAGGTCCGTGGAGTTGGGCTCCGAGGGTGCTTCTCTGCAGGGGCAACGAGGTTGTGGGGTTGAGGCTTGGCTCTGCGAGAGAGCGGAAGGGGAAGGGGGCAGGTTCCTGACTGCTGGTTTCCTCGGACGGAGAAGAAAGCAGAGGAAAGTCTTGCTCAAAACCTACCACTGGTTGGGCCAAGCAGCTGTAGAGAGGTGGGCCTGGAAAGGATGCTTCCCCCACCCCTGCACTTCCCTGCCTCCCACACCCCCACCCCCTGCCAGCAGTCTTTCCTTGGGGCGGCGAGGGGCCTCGTGGGCTTGACCACACTCCACACCCGTGATGGGGGCGCATCCAGCCAGCCTGGGGGCCACAGAAGACGTCTGTTCCCGCGTTGGGCTGACGGTCTAACTGACCGTGGCCCTGTTTCTCCCTCTTGCCCGTCCTGGCTCCGTCTTGACTCCAAGCCTGTCATGTATGAATCAGGGAGCCAGATCTCAGTGGATGGTGGAAGAGGCAGGATGTTCCCGGAGGCAGGGCACAGGTTCTGATCCAGACTTGTGTGGGCTGAAGCCTGGCCCCGCCTCTCGGAGCCCAGGGACTTTCTCGGCACAGATGATAGATGTTCTCATCCGTCTCGCCCGGGACCTCCTTTGGGAAGTGGGAGATTAAGACCCTCCGGTCATCTCCCATACGTGTCCCTCCTCCGAGGCCCAGCTGGGTTCAGCCCTCTCTCCAGGCTGGCTCCAGGCCCTGCGGGTGGGACTCGGACAGCCTGTATCCTGTCTCCCCTCGGCGTGGCCCACGAGCCCCAGGTCATTTGCAGCTCACCCAGGACTGGGTGTGAGTGGCCTGCACCGCGCTGGGGCGTGTCCCCCACGCCAGGGCCGGCCTCCTGTTTGATACTCAGTGGATGGTGGCCTTCTCTCTGTTTCTGAGCGCTGCCCACCCAGTGCCTTCATGGCCTGGAAGCTTCTCTGCTGAGCCCTGAGCTCTCGTGGTCTTCACTAACGGAGGAGTATTTTGCCAAGTGTCTCTTTCCTGGTTAATCATTAAACCACTTTGCAGGCAAACTTGTTGTCCTGTTTCTGATTCACTGGCAGGGAAACCATGAAAATATTACTGTTTAAAGGGTGTTTGATTGCAGGAGAGCCCTGAAGTCCTCTCCAGCTCGGCATCTGTGATTTATTGTACTTTGTGGTTTCCCTGCCCTCCTCCTTCCCCTGCCCCCAACCAGCCTTCACTGGATACAGACGTCTGGCTGGCTGTGGTTTGGTTGATCACCAGTATCTCCATGGTTCAGGTGGCCTTGAAACTCAGCAGAGGTGGCTCTGTGTCTAACCTCCGCAGCAGCCCTNTGGTTTCCCTGCCCTCCTCCTTCCCCTGCCCCCAACCAGCCTTCACTGGATACAGACGTCTGGCTGGCTGTGGTTTGGTTGATCACCAGTATCTCCATGGTTCAGGTGGCCTTGAAACTCAGCAGAGGTGGCTCTGTGTCTAACCTCCGCAGCAGCCCTTAACAGAAATGAGCAAACTCTGAGCATTCTGAAGGGCTGAGTGCAGATGTGGCCACTTTTCCAGGGATCGAGCAGGTCGAGGGTCAGGACCAGGCCATGCAGCACCCACCAGTGGCCTGACTTCAGCCCCAGCAGGGTCCATGGCACCTACTCTGGGTCAGGGCTACTGATATACCCCTGGCGAGGGCACGCCGTCACGCTCAGCTGGCTCGAGGCCCTTCTGACAGATAGCAGGTGACTACTGTGTGCTGGGGACAGGGCCCAGGGCCAGGCACCTTCCGGAGGTCACTTGCCCTTTCTGAGCCTCGGTTCCTCAGCTGTGAAAGGAAGCTGCCGTCACTTGTCTTCACGAGAGTGTGTCGGAGCCTGGGGACTCCCAGCCCCTGGGGCAGCTTCATGCCCACTCCTCCCGGGAAGGGGAGTGAGGCCCACCTGGTGGGTGTCTTGTGCTCCGCAGACTCCTTCCCCCTCCCCCTTCCCCTCCCCACCCTCTGTCCTGCCCTGGGCACCTCTGGTCCTTGTGGGCCGAGTTATTCCAAAGGTGCCCCTGTCCACGCTTGCTTCCATCCCCTTAGAAGAAAATCGGTGGAGATGGGGGCCAGTGGGCAGGCCTGGGACCAGTTGCAGCCCCGACGCTAACTCTGGCTTCCTTGGCAGGTCCACAACGTGTCATTTGCCTTTGAGCTGATGCTGGATGGAGGTCTTAAGAAGCCCAAGGCTCGCCCCGAAGGTAACACCCTGACCCAGGTCTTCGAGGGGCTGGGTGACCGGCCGTGTCTCTCCCATCAGGTCCCAAGTGTGTGGCTCAAAGGCCGGGCTCTGCCAACCCCAGCTCCCTGTTGCCCTTGGGGCTTTGGGGACCTAGAGTCCTGTGCTGGCAAAGCCACCAAAGCCAGTTCTTCAGTAATCACTTGACTTGGAGGACGTGGCCTCTGCCCCACGGGCTCAGGGTTCGATTGCCCACAGGTGCCCTTGCTCAGGCTGGAGATGCTGCTTCATGTCTTGAGACAGTATTTGAGATTGGCTTCAGTTAATGCCTGTTGGGCCGCTGTCCTGATGGCCCAGTGGTGCCTGTGAGCAGGGGCGTGGCTCAATCATGGCCTGTGAGGTCTGAATGGTAGTGGGGGCCAGCAGATCCCTGGCGGGAGGCCACCTTGCTGCTGCACGTGACTCCTGTGTGACGTGACCTCTACCAGGAATCTCTTAACTTGAGCGGACAACTGAAGCCCTGGGATGGGTGAGTGGAGTGGGGGTGAGCTTCTCAAAGCATCTTCCAATTCAGGGGCTGTGGACCGGGCCCTCCAGGTCCCGATTATAACAAGTTTGCAGGTGACCCCAGTGCTCCTAGATCCCGCCCAACAGTGACAGCTTGAATCCTGGGTGGAGTGTTCTCATTACCCTCCACCCACGCCCCCTAGGAGGCTCGGCAGTCACTGCCAGACACCCATCCGAGGACAGGAACTCTGTCCCGTGACCCATGATCGCAGCCCTCCCCAAGCCCTTGTCGGAGCTCAGAGAGCGAGGGAGGAGCAGAACCAGGTGCCTTGACACCCAGGGGGACAGGGCCCCTTCCCACCTAGCAAGGTGCTTGGACTTCCTGGGCCACACCTTGGTCCTGACCTCGAGGGGGTAGGATCACGGTTCCTGCCTGCCCTGTCCCATGAGGCCCGCAGGTAGCCCGCAGTCCCCAGTACGTGTCCTTGGCTGTCCTAGACCCCGTACCACGCAGACTTGTCTGGTCCCATCCTGGAAGGGATGAAGGAGAATCTCCGCCATCTCAGTCCTCATCCCAAGCCAGGGACTCGGGAAGTGGCCTGTGAGTGGCGGGGACAGCAAGAGTGCTCTGCGGGGGACGTAGAGGGTGTCCCTGTGTTTCCTGGGTGTTGGCACCAGGACTTGGGGCGCCTTCTCTCACCCGCAGTGGTTTCTCTGTTTTCCTTCTGCAGATGTGGTGAACCTGGACCTCAAATCCACCCTGCGGGTTCTTTACAACCTGTTCACCAAGTACAAGCACTTGGAGTGACAGCGAGGAGCCACAGTGACCTCAGCGGGGGCCGTGCTTCGGGAGGTGCCCTGGCCTCCCCTCCCATCGCATGGTTGCTCCCCACCCCATCCCATTTTTTTTTTTCTGGTAGATTCTCTTCACCTCCTTTCCTTATAATTCCACAGTGGGCGGCATCCTTAGAAACGCAGGTTCCAAACACCAGTGCTTTGCGAGTTTGCAGCCTCACCTCACCTGGAGTATCACAGGGGGCCAAGTCAATTGTTGATCAAAAGATGGAAAAGAAAAAAAACCAGAACCCCGATCCTCAGCCCCTGGGAGGCGGGGGCGGGGTGCCTGGCGTTCCAGCTGACAGCCGTCAGTGATCACAAGTCATCAGAAACACACTGCAGCGTTGCAGCGGGGGCGATGGCTCGAGTCACCTGGTGGCATCTCCTGGGCACGACTTTCCTGGGCAGCCAGGCCTTTTTATTAAAAAAAAGCATTTTTCAGTTTGAAAAAAAATTCCCTCCGAGCTCCTGGAAGCCTCAGTTGTGACTGGAGTGTCCCCTTGCATCCTTACTCCTTGTCTGTTCCGTGCGGCTTGCATTTTGCTTTTGCGCAGACATCTGGGACCCAGAGGACCCAGCGGCCACGGTCCGGTCCGTGGGAGGAAGGGTTTCTGAGGGGTTTCTTCATCTCTTGCTGCGGCTGAGTGGGCTGTGTCGGAGCCGGCTCTAAAAGGCAGCTGGAGACAGCTCCGCTGGGAAGTCTCCAATCCCAGAGGCCCTGTTTGAGGATGAATGCCTTTCCAGAAACCTTTGGAAAGCAGAGTGCTTCAGTTAGCAGGGGCTGCCGTAACAGAGTGCCGCGGGTTGGGGGGTGGGTGAGGGCACGGACGCTCACTGTCTCAGCTCTTGAGGCTGGAAGTCGAGATGGTGGTGTCAGTGGAGCTGGTGCCTTGGGAGCCTTCTGGGCTTGTGGACGGGCACCNTGGAAAGCAGAGTGCTTCAGTTAGCAGGGGCTGCCGTAACAGAGTGCCGCGGGTTGGGGGGTGGGTGAGGGCACGGACGCTCACTGTCTCAGCTCTTGAGGCTGGAAGTCGAGATGGTGGTGTCAGTGGAGCTGGTGCCTTGGGAGCCTTCTGGGCTTGTGGACGGGCACCGTCTTCCCTCGCTTCCTACGCTTCCCCCATCTGTGAGTCTGCATCTCATCTCTTATAAGGACACCAGGCAGAACGCATTGGGATGGACCCTAATGACCTCACAGTACCTTAATTACCTCTGTGAAGACCCCTGTCCCCAAATACCGTCACCTGCTGAGGTCCTGGGGGTTAGGACTTCAATATGTGGGGTCAGGTGGGCCATAGCTCAGCCCGTGAGAGGGGAGGTGAAGTGTTCACCTCTGTCCTCCGCGAGTCCCAGCTTTCTGCAGCCTGTGGCATCCTTGGGGCATCCTGTCAAAGGAAACGCTGCTCCTCATGTGTGTGCCTGTCACCCCTCGCCCACCTCACCTCGGGAGAGAAAGCGGCACCCCTAGGCTGGGCCTTAGGAGGGTCTCCCGCTGGGTCACCCCCACCCCCACCTCCCTGCAGAGCTGGGGTTTTCATGACACCTGGATCCCCGAGTTTGCTCAGTACTCCGGCAGCATGGGGCTTTCTCTTCTGTGGTATTCACCTTCCCCGCTGTAGGTCAGAGCTGCTGAGCACGTCGTTAATATTACATTGCGTACCAGCGCTCAGGACTTAAAGAACAGCTGCCTGTTCCGCCTGGGCTCGGGCGGCTGCCAGCCTGGGGCTGGGTTCAGAATAGCCAATTTGGTGGCGGATGTTACCCAGCAGGGGAAAGAAATAATTAAAACGGCATCACGGCGTCTCCTGCGGGAGGCGGTGACATTAAAGATCCACGTTGACAAAATAGCCGAGGCTGGAATATTCTGTGCTGCCTTCATTACACGTGTGGAACTATGGTGCCAGGGAGGCGGAGGCCCCTCCACCTGCCGTGGGCACTCGTGGGCCTGGCGGGGCGATGCCAGTTCCTGGGCGCCTGCAGGGGTGGGAGTGGGGGTGAAGGAGGGGAGGCCTGGGTTTGGAAAGAAGCCTGGGGTCTTCAGCCCCAGTGGGCAGCTCCCCTGGCCTGTTCCACGTCCTGAAGGTCGGCGTAAGGGGCATTGGTTCTTCTGGAGAGGGAGGTGGTGGTGGGGTTCAGCTCCCAGGGTAGTGAGCCCACTTCAAGCCCACTTGTGTTTCAAGCAAGAGAGTAACCGGAATGATAACTATGTGGGAAAACTACAGACAGGCGCTTTTATCTCAGAATGCTGACTCTTTGAAGCCCTGCTCCAGCAAACCGTGGCCTCTGGTCTCCAAATTACTTTTCCTCAAGCCGCGAGAAGGTGTGGGCGTGCCTTCCGCCCACCCGTGCAAGACCCCTCGGGCCGGCCGCGTCCCTCCCTCCCTTTGCTGTCTGGACTGAACCAGAGTTGAAAGTGCATTGGGGTGAGGGCTGGGAAGCAGTTTTGAGGCCGAAGCCAGAGTGACCTTTGCAGTGGCTAGATTCCTCCTCTTGGGACTCGCACGTCGTCCCCGGTGGCTTGGGGACAACAGCTGTCAGGAAGCGAGTGTCAGGGCCTGGGGCCTCCCCGCTGCAGAGGCCCACACGCTGCAGCGTCTTCTGGGGACACGGGGGCAGCTGAATCAACTTTCCTCTGACAGTTGCTGGGAGTTCCTTGGAATGCAAAAGCTTCCCTCTCAGTCCTTAACTGAGGAAAGTTCTAGAACCCATGCTCCTCCAATGATGCCCATTTGTAGTGAATGACCTCCCCACCTTCGCCCCAAAGAGGGACCTTCATCCACAGGAGCTAAGTGAAGACAAGGGCATCGGTAGCCATGAAGTGATGGGCAAGGGTCATGACATGCCTCCTCTTATTGTTCTCCGGGTGGCCTGTCTTTTGAACGCCCTCCCCTCCCCTGGTTTTGGGGCGCCTGCTTGCAGCTCTGGTTCCCCCTCCAACACGGCATCACGAAGCACTGAGCTCAGAGCCCCACGTGCCCTGAGGTCCTAACTGGACGTGACACAGGGGCTGTGTTGTTTTAAAGCAACCACATTCTCTCGCCCAATTTGTGTGCCAGTATCTTTGTGTCCTTGATTTGTTTTAAGCGGTGTTTACTTTGGATTTCTGAGTATTAAGTAAAAGCCACTGAAACCCTGGCTGTGTTGTCAATCTGCCCCGCGGGTGGGAGGCGGGAGCAGGCTTTCAGGACGGCATGAAGTGGTTTATCTCAATAAAGGCCGCTGCCTCTGTCTGCGTGCCGGGCTTTCTTTTGCGCCTTCAGCCATCATGCCTGGGCCACCCCGTGCTTGGTGCTGGCCCCATGATGCCAGCGCAGCCCTGCTTCCCGGGGGGGTTGCTGATGGACAACAGACGAGCTTGCATCCTGTGGGGGAAGGGTCCCCGGGGAGGGGGCGCTGCACCAAGGGTTTCCTGGGCAGGAGCAGAGGCTGGCTGCTCACAGCGGCTGAGTCACACTAATGAACGGAGCGGGCAAGTCTGCCCAGGCGCCTGGTTCTAAACCCGAGCGAGAGATGCCAGTGGCCAGTGGCACGAGCTGCTACAGGGCCATGGTCCCCTCCCTACCCTTTGGGGCCAGGGACCCTGAGGTAACCCCTGACGGGGCCAGATCTTTGCATTTCCATGCTGGCCTTGCTATCAACCCTCCCCCGCAGAAGTTGTGGGATACTTCAGGTACATCAGACTTTTCTCCACGTCAGAATTAAAACGGTGACTGAACGGTCAGCTAGCCTGCGGCGAGGCAGCAGCACTATTTAAACACGCTGAAAATGACAAACTGTTGCTGGGAAGATCCTGGTCTTTGGAGAAAGCCCTGAGCTCATGTTTGGCTTTGTTCCCACGTGACTGCTGGCGAGGTCACGAACTCACAATTTTCCAGAGGGCACGTGTGCCCAGTCGCTCTGACATGTCCGATTCTTCGTGACCACATGGACTAGCACCCTGCCAGGTTCCTCTGACCATGGGATTTTCCCAGAATACTGGAGTGGGCTGCCATTTCCTTCTCCAGGGGAACCTTCCCAACCCAGGGATCAAACCCACGTCTTCTGCATTGGCAGGTGGATTCTCTACCACGGAAGCAAGCCCCTGACTGTCACCATATTTACTGCTCCATTCCTTAAAATACTGATGAGGGTGGTTCTCTGCCACCCCAGCCCTCATACTTGGCAACAAGAGGACGCAGTTTGGGTTGTGGAACGGGAGGAGGTGGGGCAGTGCAGGTGGTGGGTGTGGCCCCAGGGGGCTGGTCGGTGTTCCAGGACACACAGGAAGGCTCCCCCAGCTCAAAAGGTCTACTGGTGCTGAGCGTGACAAACCTGCCGTGCCTCACCAGCTCCTCGAGTCTGACTTTCTGGTGGTTTTCTTGGATGGGATTATCTCTTAATACTGATGAGGCTAAAGCTTCATCCTGCAACAGACCCTGTCTCCCAGGAGGGGTCTTCTGGTTGGTCTTGTTCCAGGGACGTTCCTCAAAGGCTTGTTCGAGTGGCCGGGGACAACAGGCATGGAGAGAGAGACCAGCAGGTGGGTCACTCCCGGGGAGAAGCAAGCACGGTGGCGGAGAGGCCCAGGGTGTGACTGGGTGAGGTGAAGCGCTGCCTGGGGAGAGGTAGCAAGCACTCCTGGAGAAGGATGGAGTTCCTCGGGTCCGCCTGGAATGGGGGTGGGCTCGCTCTGGTTGGCGTCTTTTCTAAGTTCTGTCCCCCTTCTTTCTGGCTGGCCCTGTAGCGTCAGTGGAAAGCCTCCACATCCAGCCATCCCTCCCCACGGGGCTGTTGCTGGGTGTTGTGGGGGAGGACCTCTGACCACAAGGACCTCTGCTTTGTGGTCAGTCTTTGGAGAACCATGACATTGTGTGGCCACCCGACCTCAGCAGAATGTGTAGACCCTGAGAACTCAGAGCAGGAAGGGACCTTCTGAGGTCATCTCGTTTAAGCCTTTCCCAGGCTGACAGCTCGGGTCATGCATGCTGCAGGGGCGGGGATGGTTCCTTCTGCAAGGACAGCATCTTGTGCTTGGGAAGCTCAGATTCTGTGTGGTTTCGTTTCAAGTGGAAATCTGCTCCTGCGGGTATAACTTGATTCAATAAGTCCTTGTTTCCCTCACTAGCGACCAGGGTTAGCCCTTACCCTGGCGTGGGGTGTGGGGCCCTCCACGGGTTCAGCACAACAGGGACTTGAGCTGTATTCGTGTGAGTGTGCGTGCAGGCTGTCGCTTCAGTCACGTCCAACTCTACGACCCTCTAGACTGTAGCCCCCCAGGCCCCTCTGTCCACGCGGTTCTCCAGGCAAGAATACTGGAGTGGGTTGCCANGGGGTGTGGGGCCCTCCACGGGTTCAGCACAACAGGGACTTGAGCTGTATTCGTGTGAGTGTGCGTGCAGGCTGTCGCTTCAGTCACGTCCAACTCTACGACCCTCTAGACTGTAGCCCCCCAGGCCCCTCTGTCCACGCGGTTCTCCAGGCAAGAATACTGGAGTGGGTTGCCACACCCCTCCGGGGATCTTCCCAACCCAGGGATGGAGCCCACGTCTCCTGCACTGGCAGGTGGGTTCTTTACCACTGGCGCCACCTGGGAAGCCTGAACCTTATTTAGTGGGAGCAGTGTTAGTTGCTCAGTCGCCCTGACTCTCCGCGACCCATGGACTGTGGCCCTCCAGGCTCCTCTGTCCATGAGATTCTCCAGGCAAGAATACTGGAGGAGGTTGCCATGCCCTCCTCCAGAGGATCTTTCCCACCCAGGGATCGAACCTGGGTCTTCGTTATTGCAGGCAGACTCTTTACCATCTGAGCTACAAGGAAGATCCAACAAAGAGCCTTATTTAGTCAGTACTTATTGAGGGCCTACTGTGCGCCAAGCTGAGTCCTGGGGATGCAGCAGGGAGCAGGGTAGACACCAGCCCCGCCTCGGGAGCTGAAGGGCGGAAGGGTGTGCAGCTAGGGTGGGGTGGGCTCAGTGCAGACAGGGCAAGTTCTGGGCAGAAAATAAGGCCGTGATGTACTGGAAAGACGCAAGAGGGGTGGGAGACTTTGGAGGCAGAAGGATTTGGCCCGTGTCCTCCATCCCCGTGGACCTGGGAGGGCCCCATGGCTCGGCCCAGCAATGAGCTGAGGACAACCAGACAGGGTCTCGTAAAGTGAAACCTCGAAGTCACATTGTACGTTTGAGCCCACAGCTCCCTTGCTGACTGAGGCGGCCTTCCCTGCCACGTGCGCTGGAGGCTGATTTTCTGCACATGGAGAATACGGTTCAGGATCTCCTCCCACATCACGTTTCCTCCCACAGCTGCTCACCCTCCCACACTTCAGCTCCCGAGGCAGGGCTGGTGTCTGCCCTGCTCCCTGCTGCATCCTCAGGACTCAGCTTGGCACACAGTGGGCCCTCAATCAGTACTAACTTCGAGTTTGTTTAAATGCACTGGCATTGCGCCAGACGGCCAGAAGAAGCACATAAAGAATGATGGGACATTTCATGGGGCCCAGGAGCTGCCTGACAGCCTGTCCACACTGTGGATAGGTGAGCATCAGAACGTATCAGTTCAGTTCAGTCACTCAGTCGTGTCCAACTCATTGCAACTCCGTGAACCACAGCACGCCAGGCCTCCCTGTCTGTCACCAACTCCCGGAGTTCACCCAAACTCATGTTCATTGAGTCAGTGATGCCATCCAGCCATCTCATCCTCTGTCGTCCCCTTCTCCTCCTTCCCTCAATCTTTCCCAGCATCAGGGTCTTTTCAAATGAGTCAGTTCTTCCCACCAGGTGGCCAAAGTATTGGAGTTTCAGCTTCAGCATCAGTCCTTCCAATGAACACTGAGGACTGAGCTCCTTTAGGATGGACTGGTTGGATCTCCTTGCAGTCCAAGGGACTCTCAAGAGTCTTCTCCAACACCACAGTTCAAAAGCATCAGTTCTTAGGTGCTCAGCTTTCTTCACAGTCCAACTTTCACATCCATACATGACCACTGGAAAAACCATAGCCTTGACTAGACAGACCTTCGTTGGCAAAGTCATGTCTCTGCTTTTTAATATACTGTCTAGGTTGGTTACAGCTTTTCTTCCAAGAAGTAAGTGTCTTTTAATTTCATGGCTGCAGTCACCATCTGCAGTGATTTTGGAGCCCCCCAGAGTTAAGTCAGCCACCGTTTCCATTGTTTCCCCATCTTGCCATGTGGCCTTGCCATGTGCGTGTGGGATCTCAAGTTCTCTGACCAGGGATGCAACCCGTGCTGCCTGCAAGGGGAGAGCAGAGTCAACCACTGGGCCACCAGCGAAGTCCCTCCTTTAACATTTTATGCTTGCATACTTTCAGAGAGTCCCTTGGACTGCAAGGAAATCCAGCCAGTCTATCCTAAAGGAAATCAGTCCTGAATATTCATTGGAAGGACTCATGCTGAAGCTGAAACTTCAGTCCTTTGGCCACCTGATGCAAAGAACTGATTCATTTGAAAAGACCCTGATGCTGGGAAAGATTGAAGGCAGGAGGAGAAGGGGACGACAGAGGATGAGATGGTTGCATGGCATCACCGACTCGATGGACATGAGTTTGAGTAAACTCTGGGAGTTGGTGACGGACAGGGAGGCCTGGCGTGCTGCAGTCCATGGGGTCGCAAAGGGTCGGACACAACTGAGTGACTGAACTGAACTGAACTGAATTTCAGACCTAGAATAAAGTTGCTGCAATGGTATGTATTTATCCTGATCCCCATAAACATGAACATTTTACCGTATTTGCTTTATCCTCTCTACCGTCTCAATATAGATACAAATGNCGCAAAGGGTCGGACACAACTGAGTGACTGAACTGAACTGAACTGAATTTCAGACCTAGAATAAAGTTGCTGCAATGGTATGTATTTATCCTGATCCCCATAAACATGAACATTTTACCGTATTTGCTTTATCCTCTCTACCGTCTCAATATAGATACAAATGCAGATATTTAGACGTTGGTCCATCATGCAGACATCTAACATCTGTCTGTCTGTCTAGATAATTCTCTTTCGTGAATCCTTGAGAGTAAGTTGCGTATATTATGCCCTTCTATTTCTAAGTATGTTGATGTATGTGTCCTAAAAACCAAAACATTCTCTTCCGTAATTTCAGTACAAGTGTCATTACCGGAAATGACACTGATACAATAGCATTATCTAACCCACCGGCCTTAATTCTATTTCTCCAGTTGTCCCAGGAATGTCCTTTTACCCAAAGAAATGCGCTGACCCCTTGTCACATCTCTGCAGCCTCCTTTAATCTGGAGCAGCTCTTCAGTCTGTTTCTACTCTTCGAGACATTGATGGAGAAGAACGCAGGCCAGTTACTGGCCAGAACGTCTCTCAGCTTGCCTTTGTCTGCTGTTTCCCTCCTGATGAGATTCGGGCTCTGCAGTTTTGGCAGAAGCCAGGTGTTCTCAGTCCATCTCATCCGGAGACATAATGCGTGGATCGCTCCCATTTCTCAGGATATTAATTTATTTTAATTATTTAGTTAAACTGATGCTGATCATGTTTGTGCACTGAAAATGGACCTCTTCTTTCTAATTGAGTATCTCATGGGAGAAGGATTTCTATGTTTAGAGTTACCTTTCCAGCAAAAATAACTGGAAAACTGGGCAAAATGTAGGAAACAACCGTTTTAGACATTAGAATAGAGGCAGGGCAGGTCTGTGAACCTTAATAAAAGGGACACAAGTGAAGTAAACCCCACCATCGCCTAGGCTGCCTGCCTGGACGTGAGTGCTGGACTGGGGTGCAGCTTAAATAGAGCTCAGTGGTCTCACTGAGTTGCGGAGACTTTGAGGAGGTCAAGATTAAAAGCAACTTAAAAGTACCAGAGTAATTCACAACTAACTGCCTGCCAGAAAACTTCTTTCAAAGCCTGTGCCAGGGAAGACTCTTGAGAGTCCCTTGGACAGCAAGACCAAACCAGTCAATCCTAAAGGAAATCAACACTGAATATTCATTGGAAGGACTGATGCTGAAGCTTCAATACTTTGGCCATCTGATGCAAAGAACTGACTNCTGTGCCAGGGAAGACTCTTGAGAGTCCCTTGGACAGCAAGACCAAACCAGTCAATCCTAAAGGAAATCAACACTGAATATTCATTGGAAGGACTGATGCTGAAGCTTCAATACTTTGGCCATCTGATGCAAAGAACTGACTCACTGAAAAAGACCCTGATGCTGGGAAAGAAGAGGGCGGGAGGAGAAGGGGGCGACAGAGGATGCGATGGTTGGATGGCCTTACCGACTCAACAGACACGAGTTTGAGCAAGCTCCGGGAGACAGTGAAGGACAGGGAAGTCCGGTGCGCTGCAGTCCATGGGGTCACAAAGAATAGGACATGACTTAGTGACTGAACAACAGCAGAAGAAAAATGCCAGCACTCTTTAAAGGAATGCAACAAAATTTGCCCAACAACGTAAAATCCTTAATATCTAGCATTCAGTTTAAAAAATTATGAGAAATACAGGGCAGAAAAATGTGACCCATAACCAGGAGAAGAATCAGTCAGTAGCAGCAGACCAGGAAATGACAGAGATGGTGAAATTAGCATTCCACAAGACAACCGACCTGGGTGCTTTAAAAACATTCATGTTATAGAAGACTGTTCCAGATTAAAAGCCTGACCAGACACGGCAGCCGAGTGCCACCAAGAGAAACCTATGACCCCGAGTGGATCTTGGAGTAAAAATAATACAAACGAAACCCCTGTAAACAACATACTAATATTTGGGGAAATTTGAGTGTGAATGAAAATATTACTATTTCAGTGTTAATTTTCTAGAGTGTCCTATGGAAGAATATGTTTGTTTCTAGGAGATCAATTCTGAAATATTTGGAGATGACATGTCACAATCCCTCCTTGGAATTTATTTGTAAGTGGTTCAGAAAAAAAGTGAAAGAAAAAGCAAAGATGTGGTAAGATGTCAGAAAAACAACTAGCAAATCTTCTTGAGATTCGGCAATGTAATTTACGTCCTTTCCAGAGTTCATTGTCGTCGTTTAGTGCTGAGTCATGTCCGACTCTCACGACACCGTGGACTGTGGCCTGCCAGGCTCCTCTGTCCACGGGATCATATAAGGAAAATTAAGCTATGACGTGTGTGTACACTGGTTGCTCAGTCGTATCCAACTCTTCGCAACCCCGTGAACTGTAGCCCCCCAGGCTCCTCTGTCCATGGGGTTTTCCAGGCACGAATACTGGAGTGAGTTGCCGCGCTCTCTTCCAGGGGGTCTTCCCGACCCAGGAATCGAACCTGCGTCTCCTGCATTGCAGGTGAATTCTTTACCTGCTGAGACACCGGGGATGTCCGAGCTGTGACAGATAACTCTAATATAGCTACATAAAATAATTATTTAGTTTTCTATGTGAAATCCAAATTTTAAAAATTGTACTAGTGACAGCCTTTCTCACTGCGTTTCGTGACAAACCCCAGTCTCGTACAGGAGGGGCAGAGCGGCAGACTAGGCTACGCATGTCTGGGTCTTCCTCTGTAAGGCACTGGTGTGAGGGCATTGGCCTGCGAAGCTGGGTCCCGGTGAAATTAAAGCCCTGACAATTATCCTTGCTTCATCGTCAGTCACTCAGCAAATATTAGCATCAGCAGTACCTTTTGTCATTTTCATGACCTTTCGTGAGCAGCCCCACTTTCCTGCCCGCACGCTCCCCACGTGCTCTGCCCTCTTTTCTGCAGGATCTGTCAGCAGAGAAAGGGTGGTTAGCATCTGGTCACCCAGCACTGTCACCTGTTGCTATGGAAACTCTCAAGTTCAGCCTGGCTTGTAAAGACTCAAGCTCAAGAGACCAGCCTGAGTCTGCCCCGCTGTCCTAGGATTTTGCCTTCTTGGGTTCCTCTAGTCCTTTGCACAGGCTGTTCCCTCCACTTGGAACATTCTTACCCATCTTTCTTTCAGCTGGCAAACTCTTATTCATCCATCAAAGCCCACATCTCCTCGGAAGAACTTCCTGATCCCCTTAGGCAACAATCGCCATCGATGTTTATCCAATGAGCCCACTTTGTGCCAGGCATTGCTCTAGGCACTAGGACTCAGGAACCTTAAGGGGCTGTGGTATGGGATCAGGAAAGGATCCGCTTCTTAGATAAGGCAGTTAGGGAAGGCTTCCTGAAGGAGGAGGCACTTAAGCAGAAGATAATGATGCCGACTCAGCCATTTTAAAAGCTAGGTGGAGGGCACAGTAAGTGTGACCACCCTAAAGCAGGAAGGTAGGGGGCATTTTCAGGGAACAGAGGGTTGTCCATGTGGCTGGGAGGGCGTGAGGATGGAAGAGGTTAGGAGGTGAGAATGGAGACAAAGCCGGCAGATCCCTTAGGGCCTTGGGCCGGGCCGGGCAGACTGGATTTCATTTGAAGGGCCACTGGATACTGCTGGAGGGTTTTAAGTGAGTTGAGATGTGAAGTGGGCCCTCTGGTCGCTTGTGGAGAACAGCTCCGGGGTAGGAGGTGGGGTTTGAGCAAGCAGTGTGTTCCCATCTAGGAGGCTCCTGTATGGTCCAGGCGAGAGGACAAGGTGGGCCCTGGCCAGGCCAGGGACAAGAAGCTGGAGGGACAGCCTGGAGGCAGCCCTGACAGCTTGCTGCAGGGGGGCTGGGGCCTTGGGGGAAGCGGACTCCCAGCCTCTGGCCTCAGGAACTGGCGTGGTTTGCATATCAGGGAGGGGAGAGGGACAGAAAGAAGAAATGTAAGCTCTGAGCTGCCTAAGAGGCGTCTGGGGAGCGTGGAGGTGTGGCTGGGCCCATAGGCCCAGGGGCAGAGCTTTCCGGAGGGGGTTTTAGTGGCATCGCTTTCAGAGCATCAGGTTCTAACGCCCCACTGGGAGGAAGCGCCCTGCAGACGCAGCCTGGGCGGCTTTGCAGAAACCACAGGCCCCGGAGGAAGTGAGCCGCTTGCCCCTGCCTCCCGGGCAGCCCCTGCCGACCTAGGGCACCGGAACTGGCTTTGCTTTGGAACCCGGGGACCACCAGCGCTTGAGCTCCGTGGTCTTCATTTCCCTGCGTGGAGGAAACACCCAGGTGAGTCCTCGGTTCTGAGCCTGAGCTCAAACACACAGAGAGGGAGGCTCTGGGAGGCCTCATGGAAACGAGGCCGGGAGAACCTGGTCTTAGCCGAGGCTAAGGTGCCAGGAGCACAGCCTGCGCCCGGCTGGTCCCCCTGCCTCCTAGGCTTGGAGGCCGCTGCTCCCCCAGCCCAGAGGCCCAGGCAGACAGAAGGGCGCCCTCCCAGCTCTCGTGTAGCCAGGGAGTTTCCCTCTCCAGCCTGTCATCTCCCCTAACCTTCAGCCAAGGAGACTAGCCACCCCAAGTCTTCCGATGAAGAAAGGGAGGCCTAGGTCTGAGAAGGGACAGCCCCTGGGGCTGCCGATGGCTGGAGGCAGCTCCCAGCTCTGTGGACACTTGCTGCCTTTGGCGTCCATCAGGTTCAGCCCCTCCCGGTAAAGAAGCGTCAGGAACAGAGAGGGGAGGTTGTTTGCCCAAAGTCACACAGGAGGAGGAGCCCAACTGGAACCCAATCTCCTAACCTCCCCCCTCCCCCAGGCCTAGTTCCCGCCTCTCCTCTGGCCCCGTCCTTTGAACAGAACCCCGTCCAAAAGGAGGCTTGGGAATTCCGGGGGATGGAGTCGGCCCAGTGGCTTGCTCTCCACATCCCCATGATTTAGGGCAGGACGGAGCCACAGACAGTGCCCCGGAGTCCCCAGGCTGGCCGCCCAGGTCACAGCGTGACTACAGTCTTGTGAGTGCCTCCATCTCACGGCAGCTCTGGGCCCTGCTACTCCAGCCAGGCCTCCCAGGGCCGGAGCTGACCGCCAGCTTCTGTTGCAGGAGGCCCCCCCCTGGCCCCAAATGTCTTGTTTGGGGCTGAAAGTGCTGCAGGGGCCAGAGCGGAAGTTGGGGGGCAGGGCCACACCAGGCGGGAGAGGAAGTGAGTCCAGGGGAGCAGGAAGGAGGCTCTGACTCTGCCGGGCACCCTCCCCCCAGAGAGGATGAGGAGGGCCGGCTCTGAAAACTCTGGCCCTTCCCGGTGAGCAGAGAGACCACTGAGCTCCCTCGACAGGCCAGGATGATAAGCCCCACTGTGGAGAAGCTCGCTCAGAACTTAAGCCTGGCAGGACCAGCCCACACCGCCAAGAGCCCAGCCTGCACCCCAGTCCCACATCCACTCACTCAGAAGCTGGGGGGCTGCTCTGTGCTCCCTGACTCAGGCTCAGGGCCCAGAGAGGACAGGCCTGTCCCTCCCCCCTGCCCCGGTAGGAGCTCCTGGTCTGCAGACATCACCCATCAACGTGATCACCGCCACACTGGTGCCCCCACCCCTCCAGCAGATTTGCCCCCTGAGGTCAGGCAGAGGGTTTTCTGGATCCAAGAAGCTCTGAGCAGAGCTTTGGTCCTACTGCCCAGGGTGGGGGTGGGTGGGTGGAGGTTCCTGTGTGCTGCCTGAGGGGCGGTGGGCTGGCTGCTCTGCACCTGACCGAGGAGGACACCCCCTCCCCGCCAAGCCTTTGCACAGGCTCTGACCTCAGCCGCCGGCTGTTTCCGCGGGGCATCCCGCAAGCACTGGCTCCCAGCGACCCTCTCAGCAGGCACCCTGTCCACTTGCACAGGCAGCGCGGTGACTTGTCCACCCCCCCAGCCAGCTCCCACCCTCTCCCCGCGCCTCCTGATGTCTAGAGGAAACAGCAGACCTCGAGTTTAGGGTGACTCGGAGGATGATGTCCTTGGTTCCCTGCCTCCCCAGGGCCAGCAAGGNAAGCACTGGCTCCCAGCGACCCTCTCAGCAGGCACCCTGTCCACTTGCACAGGCAGCGCGGTGACTTGTCCACCCCCCCAGCCAGCTCCCACCCTCTCCCCGCGCCTCCTGATGTCTAGAGGAAACAGCAGACCTCGAGTTTAGGGTGACTCGGAGGATGATGTCCTTGGTTCCCTGCCTCCCCAGGGCCAGCAAGGCAGCAATGGAGCCGGAGTCCCTCTACAACCTGCTGCAGCTCCCTGGGAAGGTGGACCCACCGGCCGAGGAAGAACTCTCACAAGGTGCCCGCCGGGTGGGGCAGAGGGGCAAGGCTGGCATCCTGAGACCCCCCCCCCCCCCCGGGCCAATTCAGGCCCTGCCTTGGCTGCCAGGTGGTCCGCTGAACACCCAGTTCTGTCCAGCCCCTGTCTCTGCCTTCTGCTTTGTATTTGACTCCCCTGCTTCTGGAACCTTCCACTGAGTTATCCCTAGATCCCGCATAACCGTACTTCTCCAGGTTAACAGGGACAGTGGTGAGGATGATGACTGCTGTGTGGTCCTGTCTGTGCGGGGGCTGAGCTGAGCTCGTCTTAAACACAGCGTCTCACCTGTTACTCTGAAGAGTGGCAGTCACGGGCGCTCTCACCTCCTTTTTACAGAAGCAGGCACAGAGGGTGACGTTGCAGAGCCGCAAGCCTGGCGCCGCGGGGCCGACTTCTTTAACTCTCTGGTGTTCTCCGTTTATAAGTGGTTTCAGGTTGTAAAGCATCAGGAGGAAAATAGCCGTTGGGGTGGCAGGGCTTCGTGATTTGGAAAAGTGTTTGTTCTTGGTTTTATAGTCGGTCTGGAGACAGTTCCAGCGGGCAAAGCTGGAACATGGCGTGATTCGGAGTGGCAGGAAGGACGCTCCAGGAAGGGGCCGAGGCTGTTCAGGCACCGCCACCCCCCCGCCCCACCCCTGCCACCAGGCATTTGCCAGAGCCTGTCCTCCTGTGAGGATCACACTGGCTGGGTGGGACTCAGAGGCCTTCAGCGTGTCTGGAAGACTCCAGCCGGGCTCTGTGAACACAGAGGCGATGCGTCTTGTGGATGCGGGCGAAGCCAGCCCCGGGGGAGTCAGTCTCTCCCACATCCACTGGGACTTGATGATCTCTGGGTCCACCTGGGCCCTGCCATTTGTAGGATCCATGGTTCTTCAACTTACGGGAGATGCTGACCCAGGTCTTGGGGCTCAGTGGACAAGCCAGGTGCCCTCAGTGCCCTGTCCACACTGGGGAGCCTGGCAGTCATGGTTGAACGCTGCCTCGGCCCCTTGGAGCCCGAGGACCTGGGATTAACTGGTCTGTGACCCCTTATGTACGTGGAAAGAGGGTCAGATAAAATGCAGGATGTCCAGTTGAATGTGAATTTCAGACAGACAAGAAATAGTTTTCGAGTTTACGTATGTTCCCCAAATTTGAATATTGTGGTGTCTGAAGATGGGCTGGTGTTCATGAGAGAAGTGAGGGGGAAGATGTTCTGGGGAAGGCAGGAACCGCTTGGATGAAGGAAGGCGGTGCAGAGGATGAGGCATGTCTGGGAAACCCAGGTCTCTGGGGATGTTTGGTGGTCAGGGCGTGTGCGTGTGTGTGTGCGTGTGCCTCCCCTCTTGGTCGAGACGCTGGCTCCAGGGCTGACCTGCAGGCCCCCATCCATGTGTCATGCTCCCCTCTGTTTGCAGGAGAGAAGAGGAAGTTCCTTCCCCCCACTTCCCGGAATAACCCCAAATTTGAAGAACTGCAAAAGGTGCAGCAACCTTCTCTGACTGTCTTTCTCTGGAGGAGTCCTTTTACCTTCCTCGGGGGGGACCGCGGGCCACCCCCTCCCAGCCTCAAGCTGGTGGGTGGCGACCCGCAGGCTCCTGGGAGACCTGCTGAGTGGCTGCAGAAAGGGATCTGTGTTGAGCGGCTGCAGGAAGGGATCCGTGTTGGGCCCCGACGTGGGCCTTTCTGTGCGTGATCCCAGGAAGGCTACTGGAGGTTGAGGGGGAGCTCACCCAGGGAGCGGAGCCTCAGAGGAGTGACCTGACCCGTGGGGGACACGTGGTGGCCGGTGACGGAGCCGGGGTTCGACCCAGGCCACAGACCCCAGCTCTCGGGCTCCTCCTCTGGCTCAGCTGCCTGGGGCCGTGGACAGCTGACCAAGCGGGTGGGAACACACGCTCGGCTGTAAGCTGCGCACAGGCTAGGGGCCTCCCTTTTCCTCTGCAGTATTTCTCTAGCCTCCGTGGGTGTTTCAGTTACCTCCTCCAGGGAGACCTCCTGACCTGCACCACCTCTTACCGCCCCCCAGAGGATTTCAAAACCCTGTATTATCAAAACCTTACACAGGACCAAAAAAAAGCCTGAAGTGCTCAGGTCCACCAGAGCCCAGAGCAGGCCCCTAACAGCCTGGGAGATCAGAGCAGGCTTCCCAGAGGAAGTGATGTTTGACCTGGCCTTGAAGGACGGGCAGGAGCTGACTGGTGGGAGGAGGGCAGAGCTGAGCCCGGCAAGAGGCCGAGTGGGGAGCGGCCCCCGTCAGCTATCCCTCGGGGCCGCAGGTGCTGATGGGCTGGATCAACGCCGAGCTCCTCCCGGAGCACATCGTGGTCCGCAGCCTGGAGGAGGACATTTTCGATGGGCTCATCCTGCACCACCTTTTCCGTAAGTCGCTGCTTTCAGCCCCAGGAAGTCCTAGGGCGCAGAGTGGGCCAGCCTGGGGCTCGCTTGGCGCCCTCTACAGAGCCACTGGCAGATGGCTGCAGGACAGGCCCGCCAGCCACAGCTTCCTGAGCTCTTGCCATGGAGCAGGTGCTGTTAACCCTCAGCACAGCTGTTCTGTAATCATCCCCACTTTACAGATGAGGAAACTGAGCTCTGAAAGGCCTGGTAGCTTGTCCAAGGTCTCACCATGAAGAAGGCGCTTTGGGGGGCAGGGGGAGGAGCCAGGGGTCTTGGCTTTAACCACTAGACCACACTGCCCCACAGGGAGGAGGACCGCGGGTCACTGTGTGGGAGGCTCAGGGGGTGGGGCACAGGGTCTTGGTCAAGGTGGAGTGGGCCGGGGGTGTCTCCAGAGAGCGGGGCTTGCCCAGCCACGCAACCAGCATGCCCCGTGACTGCCTCGAGGAAGCGGACTGGCTGTGGGTCCCCTGGCAGGAGCCCCATCTGTCTGCCCTCCCCCAGCCTTTCCTACCCTTTCCCTCTGTCCCACCCTTCTCTCTCTGGTCCTCAGAGAAGCTGAGCGGACTCAAGCTGGACGTGGAGGAGATCGCCTTGACCGCGGCCAGCCAGAGGCGCAAGCTCACGGCGGTCCTGGAGTCTGTGGACCAGAGCCTGCAGGTGGAAGAGCCACAGGCCAAGTGGAGCGTGGAGAGTGCGTGGGGCTGGTGTGGAGAGGGCTGGGAGCGGGCAGGCAAGGAGGCAGCATTACAGCGCCTTTACTCGGGGGGGCGGGGCTGCCTCAAAGCCTAGCACGAGGATGATAAAGGCAGCCTTCTCCATAAGGCTGCCACAGCTCCCCAACTCCCAAGCACCACACACGAGCTCAACTGCCTTGTTGGAATGGGTGCTAACTGCCTGCTTCATTAACTTATCTAAATTGCATCTGCAATGCCTGCTTCTAAGAAACGAGTGTGCAAAGTCCCGCCCAGTTAGCCACTTGGTAGGATTTCCTGCTATTCCAACCTCTACATCCTGCCCGTTTTCCAGACGAGAAAACTGAGACTGGAAGGAGTCGAAATAGCCTCTCCAAGGTTGGGTGGTGAGGTGGTCAGTTCAGTTCAGTAACTCAGTCGTGTCCGACTCTTTGCGACCCCGTGGACTGCAGCACGCCAGGCCTCCCTGTCCATCACCAACTCTCACATCCATACATGACTACTGGAAAAACCATAGCCTTGACTAGATGGCCCTTTGTTGGCAAAGTAATGTCTCTGCTTTTTAATATGCTGTCTAGGTTGGTCATAACTTTTCTTCCAAGGAGCAAACATCTTTTAATTTCATGACTGAATTCACCATCTGCAGTGATTTTGGAGTCATCAAAAATAAAGTCAGCCACTGTTTCCACTGTTTCCCCATCTCTTTGCCGTGAAATGATGGGACCAGATGCCATGATCTTCATTTTCTGAATGTTGAGTTTTAAGCCAACTTTTTCACTCTCCTCTTCACTTTCATCAAGAGGCTCTTTAGTTCCTCTTCACTTTCTGCCATAAGGATGGTGTCATCTGCGTATCTGAGGTTATTGATATTTCTCCCAGCAATCTTGATTCCAGCTTGTGCTTCATCCAGCCCAGTGTTTCTCATGATGTACTCTGCATATAAGTTAAATAAGCAGGGTGACAATATACAGCCATGATGTACTCCTTTCCCGATTTGGAGCCAGTCTGTTGTCCAATTCTNTGTACTCATGCAATTGAGTGAACTGAAGATGTGTATAAGAGACAGGCTTCATCCAGTCCAGCATTTTGCATGATGTACTCTGCATATAAGTTAAATAAGCAGGGTGACAATATACAGCCATGATGTACTCCTTTCCCGATTTGGAGCCAGTCTGTTGTCCAATTCTAACTGTTGCTTCCTGACCTGCATATAGGTTTCTCAGGAGGCAGGTCAAGTGGTCCGGTATTCCCCTCTCTTTAAGAATTTCCCACAGTTTGTTGTGATTCACACAGTCAGAGGCTTTGGCATAGTCAGTAAAGCAGAAGTAGGTGTATGAAACAGTATGAAAAGGTAAGGAGGTAACAGTTTTCAAACCCCCTTTATTCTCCTTTTTTTTAAAGTATGGCTGGTTTATAACATTGTGTTAATTTCTGCTGTACAGGAAAGTAACTCAGTTATACATATGGATATACTCTTAAAATATTCTTTTCCATCATGGTTTATCACAGGACGTTGAATATAGTTCCGTGTCAGACAGTTTTTGTTAGGCCCCCTGTCATTATTCTCGCCACTGCGTTTCAAGTCTCACATTCAATCACGGATGCTTGTAATGTTGGCCCCGAATCAAGTCATCAGGCCCACCAGGCCCCTCTGTTCATGGAATTCTCCAGGCAAGAATACTGAAGTGAGTTGCCATTCCCTTCTCCAGGGGATCTTCCTGACTCAGGGATAGAACCCAAATATCCTGCATGGCAGGTGGTTTCTTTATTGTCTGAGTCACCAGGAAAGCCCCTAAATCAGGTCACGTTCAGCTCAGATCTAACAGTGTTCAGCCAGGGCCCTGCCGTAGGACATTTAGCTGTTGAAGCAGTGCTGCAGTGAACATCGGTGTGTGAAAGCTCCCTCCACACATGGCTCGTGCCCTTGGGCTGTATTTGCAGAAAGGATGACTGGAGCAAAGCGAGACTATTTTTAGGTTCTGAATGTAGATTTCCAGACCTCTGCTCCCCTGATTCCTGGACACCGAGCTCCTCGGGCTGCAGAGGGTGGTTGTGACAATGAGGAGCCCACCGCGTGGCCCCAGGTTTGGGTATCCCGGGAGCTCTGACTTCGTGCCCCCCTCTCCTCCCAGGTATCTTCAACAAGGACCTGCTGGCCACCCTGCATCTCCTCGTGGCCCTGGCCAAGCGCTTCCAGCCCGACCTGCCCCTCCCGACCAACGTGCAGGTGGAGGTGATCACCATGGAGGTAAGGGGCAGGCCCGGGGAGACGTCTGCCTGCAGGTCGAGCATCTCGGGGCTGCGTCACCACACTCTGGACCAGGGGGTGGATGCTGCAGAGGGCGGGGGCTGAACCAGGGTGAGTTCCAGGGAGCCAGGAGAAATACCAGGTCCCACCAGGATGGTGGTGGAAGCTGGGCCGGGGCTGTGGGCAGGAGATGCAGAGTCCAGGGCAGGCCACGGCGAGGTCTGTCGACTGGCCAGCCCCACTCACTGAGCAGATGACCCCCCAGATGCCTGGAGTGTCCTGACGGTCCTGCTGATGACACCACGTGGGCCGTAAGTGACCATCTGTTTACGGCCTCTGGGGCGTTCACACCCTGCGCCACCACTACTGCCCTCCCACTGTGACAGCCTGGTCTCCCAGTGCACGGGTGTGAGAGGGGCCCTGGGGACCGTTTTGGTTCCAGCATCTACTGAGTGCTCCCTCTCCAACACGTGTGGACTTGTGCTGTAGCTGGTGGCCCAGGAGTCTGTGCCCTCTCTCTCAGACAGACCCTGAGTACCACCAACAGGGACCCCCCGCGCCTGCTCCCCGCTCTCCCCTCCCCCACCTCCTGGGCACCTGGGGAGCAGCCAGCTTCCCTTATCCCAGAAGGCAGAATACACCGAGTCCAGCCAAACTCAGCAGGATTCATCCTGACTTTTTCAAAACCATTGACAAATTCTATAGCTATAGGTAAATCAGAGGTGACTTTATTCCTTCATGCATTCACCTGTTCTTCCATTCATCCACCTACTCATCCATTCACTCACCCTCTCACCCACCCACTCATCCACCCACTCGCTCCTCTATTCATTCATCCACTCACCCACCCACTCATTCATTAACCTTCCCATTCACCCATTAATTCATCCATCCACCCGCTCATTTATTCACCCACCCAGTCACTTATTTGTTATCAGGTAAACACATGTCCATTGACGCCCTGTGAGCCAGACACTGAGTGGACTTTGGGGATACCTGGGCACTGAGGCAGACACGGTGCCCCTCTTTGTGGGGCTCAGGGCCCATGGGAAGAAGGACAATTAAGCTGGTCCCACAAGTGCTATCCAGGAGGGAGGCCGCCTTGAGGAGCAGATGCAGCAGGGTGAGCTGAGTCCCTTGGGGCAGCTTTGGGCCCTCCAGTCGTCTCTGGCAGCAGTCATGGGCCCTAGAATTTTCTGTGGCTACTCCATTCCGACCCCGTTCTCTCTCCTAGCGCACCAAGAGTGGCCTGAAGTCAGAGAAATCGGTGGAGCAGCTGACTGAGAGCGGGTGAGGTGGAGCGGGGGCGCTGGGCTTTCTCGAGAGTGGGCAGTGGGCCCCAGGGCAGGGGCGGGCCTGCCTGACCTTCTGGGTGGGGCCCTCACTCTGCCGGCCCTACTAAGTGCTGCCCAGCCCGTGGAGTCCTGGCCGGCAGAGCCGCCTACACCCACCTGTCCTGCACGCGCTTCACGGCAGGGTGGGAAACACGTCAGGATCAGGGCTGTGCACGTGGGCTCTGCATCAAGGCAACCGCAGGGTCCTGGGGTCCGGGGAGAAGGGGGGCTGCTGTTCGGCGCCTCTGAACTGCAGGCTGGGTGAGGCTTTAGAGGGGTCTCAGTGGCGGGGGCCAGCTGGCCTGCGGCCAGAACTCCCGACAGCCTGGGTGGTAAAGGAAGCCATGCATGTACCCTGTGTTTCTCCCGCAAGCCCTCCGGCACCCCCAGCTGCGTCTCTCTCCAGGGAGACCTGGCCATTTTGCATTCCTGGACTCCACTGACCTCAGCCAAGGGTCCCCCTGCCACCCGTGGGCTCATACTTTGGGACGCCTGCCCAGGTTCCGGGGGTGGAACGTGTAGGGTGCTGGCCCTGCAGCAGGCCCCTGGGTTGAGGCTGCAGGTTCCGCTCCGTGAATTGTAGAATCTTCGCCTGGTCCAGGCAGAATGTCTCTCATCCTTGCAAAGCCGCCAGAGCTGCACAGGGGCCCCGCTCCGCCTGTAGGCCTGCATTTTCCCGGACCCTGCCACAGGCCACTGCCTGGCTTCCCCTTTTCGCCGCCCACCCCATCTGGTCCAAAGGTCTTTCTGGGTTGGCCTGAGAGTGGGTTTCTTACTGGAAAGCTGTGGATTCTCCTTTCTTGTCTAACCCTTCTCAAAGGCCTGCTGTGTGCAGGGCACTGGGCTGTTTCAGCTCCCTTGACCCGTTTAACTCTCAGAGGCCCAGCTGGGCGAGTTCAGTTCTCTCCTGCTCGCAGACTGGGCAGCCAGCCCTGCCTGGGCTGAGATACCAGCTCAGCCTGGTATGAGCTATGCGTCCTCATGCAAGTCACTCCCCCTCTCTGAGCTTCTTCATGCCTTTGATAAAGGGGGACCCCCCTTTCCTACTTGTTGGGGCTGTCGTGAGGGTTATAGCTGCTAAGTCACCTCAGTCGTGTCCGACTCTGTGTGACCCCATAGATGGCAGCCCACCAGGCTCCGCCATCCCTGGGATTATCCAGGCAAGAACACTGGCGTAGATGCCAGTAAAGGGACCTTCTCCTCTTTTATGCCCCCAGCCCTGAGGTCCTTCCGGGTCTACGGCTCCTGGGTGTCCACTGGGGCCAGGCTGGGGGGATGTGCTAGCTAATGGCAGGTAATGTCTCTGGCCGAGGTGTGTGGGCCGGGCATGGCCAGGGTGGAGGCAGCAGACGCCTGTTGGCCCCTCCTGCCAGTGGGGCCTGGTGCATCTGCCTTCCCAGTGACATCCCAGGAAGAAGGCCTGTTCCCCTCCCACTCGGTGAGGCTAGACGCCTCCCCACCATCCGTCTTGACCTGTCTATGCTGAAGCTTTAGGCCCTGAGAACGAGTTTGGGGAACTTAAGAGAGAGGGTGCAGTTAGCGGTGGTCATGGTGGCCACACCCCTCCGCCCTTCACAGCCCTAAAGCCACCCTTCTCAGCCTCTGCTGAGCTCGGACGCTTCAGTGAGGGCCCACCCCTGGCCCTGGGCTTGTGTCCCAGGCGGCACAGGGCCGTGTGCCCCTCCTGCCAGCTGCCTCTGTACAGAGCCCTGGGCCTTCGTCTCAGGCTGCTTCCCCCATCCCTCTCGGCCCAGCTTCCTGCCAGGGTCACGGTCAGTTGGAGGGACCACCTGGCTCTCCTGGGAGAGCCCAAACTTCCTTGGGCATGGGGGCCGGGCGTTGGGGGGCTGAGGCGGGCAGAACCAAGCTTTCAGGGTATCGGGGGGGTGAGTGTGGAACACTTCACAACAAAGTCCAGGCGAAACCGCTCAATGACAATGAAGAGGCGGCGAAAGAAGCCAGACACGAGGCCGAGTGCACGGCTTCACTGCAAACACAAGCAGCCCAAACGGAAACACAGCCAGGCCTCTGAGCGGCAGTGACCTTTGCGGGGTGTGACGGGGCGGGGACCAGCTGGGGGTGCTGGAAGGTTCTGACACACAGGGGTGTGGGTAAACATGCGCCGCCTCTCAGGTGAGGATTCGGGCGTTTTTAGTCTGTCGTGTAATACCCCCACACACAACTAAAGCAGCCTCCCAGGTTGTGCTAAGAACCTCCTGCCAGTGCAGGAGACAGGTTCGATCCTAGGGTGGGGAAGATCCCCTGGAGGAGGGCGAGGCAGCCCACTCTCTCCCTTGCCTGGAGAATCCCATGGACAGAGGAACCTGGGGGGGCTACAGTCCACGGGGTCGCAGAGTCGGACACGACTGAAGCGACTTAGCAAGCACAGCACAGCTAAAACAGCAACCACCAGAACAGCACAGTCCAGGCATTTCTAGGTGAGGGAGCCTCAGGGGGAGGTTTGGACCTCTGCCATTTGCTTCCCACGAGGGCCCTGCCTGCCTCCGGAACTGCCAGGAAAAGGGAGCACGCGAGTTTCTCTGCCAGGCCTTGTCACACGTAGACACTACGTCTCTGAAGTGGTTGTTGTTTTTTTTAACCATGTGTTTGCTCTCTCCCCACCCCGACCCCCTACATTTTTCTCTTTAGCACAGACAAGGACCAGCCATCAAGTGAGTACCTTCCTAATTTAGGGAAATCTTTTTCTCTTGGGTGTGTGCTGAGACAGACATGGCGTTATGACTGGCTGATGGTTGGGTGTGCTCGCAGTTCCTTTATGGTCCGCGGCGTAAGGGATGCAGGCTCGATCTCTGGGTTGGGAAGATCCCCTGGAGGAGGGCGAGGCAACCGACTGCAGTATTCAGCTTAAAGAACCCCGTGGACAGANGGCGTTATGACTGGCTGATGGTTGGGTGTGCTCGCAGTTCCTTTATGGTCCGCGGCGTAAGGGATGCAGGCTCGATCTCTGGGTTGGGAAGATCCCCTGGAGGAGGGCGAGGCAACCGACTGCAGTATTCAGCTTAAAGAACCCCGTGGACAGAGGAGCCTGGCGGGCTACAGTCCATCGGTCGCAGAGTCGGTCACGACTGAGGCGAATTAGCGTGCATGTGTGTCTCCAGCCCTCTTGTCCTTCTGTCCTCCCTTCTGTCTGTCTGCCCGCGGATTTGGCTGTTCCTTCTCATGATGCTGCTCATATGGGTAGAGAGATTTCTAATTCCCATTCGTGGTGGCAGCCGTGGAATTGTTCAGCGTGTGGGCTCTGCGGCCAGGCAACCTGGGTTCAAATGCCAATTCCCCCATTTATTAGCCACGTGAACTTGGGCGAGTGACTGAACTTGTCTGTGCCCCAGTTTCCTCATCTATAAAATGGGGTTAGTAATGGTACCCACCTCTTAGGCTGGTGGCAGGGGCTAAAAGTTACTTTGTGAACATGCTTAGCACAGAGAAAGTGCTTAGTAATGATTGTTCACTACTTTGACTGCTATTTTTGTGACAAAGTTCTTCACCAATTGACTGATTGACTCAGCTGTTCCTTCTTTCATTCATTTATTCCTTAGTCAGTCTGCCTGGCCAGCTGGTGGTTGGTTATCCATCTATGCATCCATCCACTCATCCATCCATCCATCCATCCATCTATTCACCCATCCGTCCACCTATTCACCCATCCGTCCATCTATTCACCCATCCGTCCATCTATTCACCCATCCGTCCACCTGTTCACCCATCCATTCGTCTATTCAGCAACCCATCCATTCATCATCCATCCATCCATCTTAATATGATTTTCCTCCCCAAGCCTTCCCCACTTGGAACAGAGCTGTATAAACAAGGGGTTCTCACCTGCAGAGGAAGCAATATGACCTGTGAGGGGCTTCTGAAAGCAAGGACTGAGAAAGGTTGAGTGGGAGAAGGGAGGTGCCAGGAAGGCCTGTCCGGTGAGATGTCTGTGTGTGGGCAGGTGGAGGGGAAGCCCAAGGACCTGGTGTTTCCCAGGGAGCAGTGTTTGCATGAGGCTGGATCACACAGTGAGAGGCAGGGACACGGAACAGGGCTTCCTAACACCGTGTCTAGAGTGTCCATCGTGTTCTGGCCTGGGTCATTGGAGTGGCTCCTTCAGGGACACAGTTTCCCTGACCATAGGCCCAGAGGTCTGGGAGGGCTCAGTGGTATTTCTTCCGTGTCTGTCAGTTTATGGGGCATTTTAACCTGCGTAGTGCGGTCTGGTGCTACTTATCCCCCCCTTCACTGATGAGGAAACAGGCATGGCGAGGTGAAGCGACTTGTTCAGAGTCACACAGTGGCTGACTGCAGAATCAAGAGGTAAATTCTACCCAGTTTGGGTATCCAGTGCCTTGAGGACCGGTCTCCCCAGGGGAGGCCTGTTAGCTGCACATGGCAGGAACATAGTTGGTGGGAAAAGGACCTTAGGCTAAGGCCTTGGTGCCTCTGAGTCTGGACCAGGGGCCAGAGCTGCTAAGATGCTCCCGTGGGCCTGACTCAGCTGCCGAGGGTGCTGGCCTTCTGTGCACCGCGGGGATTTCAGCCTCTCTGCAAGGGCTGGGTGCCCTTATTCTGCCACTTACAGATGCTTGGGAGGAGACCTCTGGGCCAGGAAGGAGTCAGTCTGGGGCTGGCCCCTTTTCAGCCACCCATGGCAGCTCCTGTGGACTGCTGGGTGGAGCAGGGAACTGCGGGGAGGCAGGGCGAGTTCCCAGGGGATGGGGTGGTGTCCACGCTAGAAACGATGACTGTTTATTTAAGACCTATTGTGTGCCCATCTGGGCTTTCCAAGTGGCGCTAGTGGTAAAGAACCTGCCTGCCAACGCAGGAGACATAAGAGACATGGGTTTGATCCCTGGATTGGAAGATTTCCTGGAGGAGGGCATGGCAACTCACTCCAGTATTCTTGCCTGGAAAATCCCCATGGACAGAGGAGCCTGGCAGGCTACGGTCCATGGGGTCACAGAGTCGGACACGACTGAGCAACTAACACTTACTTATTTCCTTGGGATAAAACTACATCTCTCTCTGGACTGTTTCTTCTGAGAAACATTGGTGGAAAAGATGTCCCTGTTTGGCACAAAGATAATAGCATCGTAATGAGGTGTTTATTGGATCTGTCTGCAGAGGACGTCTTTGATGAATTATTTAAGCTGGCTCCAGAGAAGGTGAATGCTGTCAAAGAGGTAGAGAGATCAAAGCTCCAAGAGTGCCTCCTGCTGCCCGCCCACCCGCTGCCCACCTGACCTGGGTCTGGGGGACGGGGGGGGGGCCAAGGGGGAGGAATCTGGCCTGCACTCTGTAGCTGCTGTGCCGGGTGCCACGCGGCAGGGGGGAGAAGCTTTCTGTGACCCTGAGTGGGAAGGTCGGGAAGCTGAGCTGGGGGCCTGGGGCCTCGGTTCTTCCCTGGACAGGCCATCGTGAAGTTTGTCAACCAGGAGCTGGACCGCCTGGGCCTGTCCGTGCAGAGTCTAGACACTCAGGTAGGGATGCGGCTGTGGGGTCCGGGGTCGGGAAGGGCCATGGGGAGAGGGTTTGGCAGGGCCCACCAGGAGCCTGGCCTACCCTGTGTGACCTGGGGTGTCACCTCTCAGAAACCTGGGGTCCTCCTCTCCAGTGGGGGTGTTGCATGGAGGCAGCATCGCCAATCAGGGGCAGGACAATAGTCCTATGAAGTGAGGACCTCGGGTTTGTCTGCTGTTAATCACTTTTATTGTGAAACAACTGCCTTGCAGCTCGCTTTCCCCCAAACGAATCTTGGACTATCCGATACGATGACTCAGAACACACGAGGGTTCCCTGTCTAATGGCACTGACTTCCCTGATGGCACTCGTGGTTAAGAACCTGCCTGCAAGGGCAGGAGATGTAAGAGATCTGGGTTCGATCCCTGGGTCGGGAAGATCCCCTGCAGGAGAGCATGGTCACGCACTCCAGTATTCTTGCCTGGAATTCCATGGACAGAGGAGCCTGGAATCACAGAGTCAGACATGACTGGAGAGGCTTAGCAGGCACACACGTATGCCTGGTGGGGTGGTAGGTGTTGACATAGCCCCATGTCCGAGGGCTCCCATGTCTCCTGGTCCACAGTGCCGACGATGCTGAGCAGTCCCGGGGCAGGAATAGAATCTTGAGCTGTCAGCCTCCTGTGGTGGACCGTGGCCTCCCACCAGAATGCTACGCCCCTGATTTCCCTTAACACAGTGGGGGGCAGAGAAGTCGATGGCCAGCCCAGGCCCTTCAGGGCAGCAGTGGAGCCTGCTGGACCCCAGGGGCATTAACTGGACACGGTGGTGCAGGATTCAGTCCACCTGGCTTCTGTTTACACAACATGGTCTGGGGGGAGTGGTGGCAAGGTCACCAAATGGCTAATGGTGAGCTTAGCTGGAGCTGCTGATGTCTCAGACACAGCCTGTCATTAGCCAGTGGGGAACACGGTTGATATAGCCCTGTGCCTGGAACTAAATTGAATGAAGCCCTACCCTGCGCCCAGCTCTTAGCAGAGCCCCTAGCATGTCAGCTCATTGACTCTTCCCAACAACCTCCTTAGGTGGGAACTGCTACTACCCTATTTTACAGATCAGTACATTAAGCACAGAGAGGTTGATGAGCTTACCAGGGTCACCCAGAGTTGAAGTGGTGCTTGTCACTCAGTCGGGTCCGACTCTGTGACCCCGTGGACTGCAGCTCGCCAGGCTCCTCGGTCCACGGGATTCTCCAGGCAAGAATCCTGGAGTGGGTTGCCATTCCCTTCTCCAAGGGATCTTCCCAACCAGGGATCGAACCCGTCTCTTATGTCTCCCGCATTGGCAGGCGAATTCTTTACCACTAGCGCCACCTGGGAAGCCCGACTAAATGGTCGACCTGGGACTTGAACCCAGGCTGCTGAGGCCAGAGTCTGTGCGCCATCAGCACCTTGCACGGCGGCCACACGAGGAGCCTGTGTGTGACGTGGTCTGGTGACACAGCAGGGTAGAGGTGGCAGGCTCTGAAGCCAGGTGGGCCCACGTTGCCCCTGGGCTCGAGGACGCCTCCTTCACCTTAGCTGTGTGACCGTGGACCTGGACTTCTCTGAACCTCACGCGCCTCTTCTTTTAAAATGGGTACAAGGATCCCACTCTCATAGAACTGTGAGTAACGGGTGAGATGGTGAACATCGGGCGTTTTGTGGATTACCTGGCATTTGGTAAAGAATCCGCCTGCAATGCAGGAGACCTGGGTTCCACCCCTGGGTTGGGAAGATCCTCTGGAGAAGAGATAGGCTCCCCACTCCAGTATTCTTGGGCTTTCCTGTGGCTCAGCTGGTAAAAAATCTGCCCTCAGTGCAAGAAACCTGGGTTCGCTCCCTGGGTTGGGAAGATCCCCTGGAGAAGGGATAGGCTCCCCACTCCAGTATTCTGGCCTGGAGAATCCCATGGACTGTGCAGTCCATGGGGTCACAAAGAGTCGGACACGACTGAGCGACTCTCACTTCACTGACATACTGTGGACTCACGATAAAAAGTTGTGGTTTTATTGTGTTTTATGTGGGTATGAACAGGTGGTGTCTTGGGTTTACATTCTACCTGTTTCATCTTTATGTCTCACTTGGTAAAATAAAGGTGTTTGAAGAATAAATGGCACATGTGAGATGGTATTTAGAGACTGTTGCATAAAGGGGAATATTAAAGTCCCCGGTATTTCAGTGGTACATTAGCAGGCAAGGTTTGGGGCCAAAATAACAGCACGGAAACAGACCTATTACGAGGCAATTCCATTAAGGACTTCTAGCGGTGACTTACTTCCAATATTCAATCTTGTGTTTTATGTCTTTGAAGAGATTGAATAGGATTATATTAGCTTATGATGCGCTGATGCCGGGTGATGGATTTATCTCTGAACGTACAGACAGAACAGACAAATACGAATGTAGCAGCCAGCAAAATGAGCCTGGTGTGATGTCCTCTGCCTTTTCCCGATGGAATAGGTTTACACTTAACTCTGTTTTCTCCTGAGCCTCTGTAGCTCATGGAACAGTGTGTGGTTTAAAAGATGATCGGAGGCTATTTCACAGAAAATGTAAAAATGGCTTGTCTTATCAAGCATGTGCTGTGTGCTAGGCACCCAATAACTGCTTTACACCTGCTGCTGTTTACAACACCACCACAAGGTCAAGGATGTCATCCCTATTTCTCAAAAAGGAACCCGAGGCTCAGAGAGGCTGTGTGACCCCTGTCGTCACACAGCCTGTAACAGGCAGAGTGGGATCCTCCGGCGACCTGTCTTCAGTCCCCTCCTTTGTAGTTTGCAGACGGCGTCATCTTGCTCTTGCTGATTGGACAGCTGGAAGGCTTTTTCCTGCACTTGAAGGAGTTCTATCTCACTCCCAGCTCTCCTGTGGAAATGGTAAGTTTTTGCAAAGCTTTTCCTTCCCACCTCTGCCTCTGAGTGCTCAGATCTAGGAGACTGGCGTGATCAGTCTTCATTCATTCACTTACAGGTGAAGTGAAGGGTGAAGGAGACTTTGGTTGTCCATATGTCTGCCCACTCACCCACCAACCTCGCCTGCAGACTCCTACACCGAGCCATTGACTTGCTGACTCACTCATCCACCCAGCTCATCTACCCGTTTATCCATCCATTCATTCATCTACCTACTCATCCATCCACCATCCATCCACCCACCCGCTCACCCATCCACCTACCCATCCATCTATCATCCATCCATCATCATCCACCCGCCCATCTATCCATCCACCCACTCACCCATCCACCATCCATTCATCCAACCTCCATCCATCTACACATCATCCATCTACCCATCCAGCCAGCCAGCCACTCATCCATCCATCCACCCACCCACCCATTCATCCACCTACCCATTCATGTCCATCCTTCCATCCATCCATCATCCACCCATCCACCCATCCACCCACTCATCCACCATCCATTCATCCATCCACACATCATTCATCCACCCAGCCAGCCAGCCAGCCACTCTCCCATCCATCCACCCACCCACCCATTCATCCACCTACCCATTCATCTATCCATCCTTCCATCCATCCATCATCCACCCATCCATCCATCCACCCACCTGCTCACCCATCCACCTACCCATCCATCTATCATCCATCCATCATCATCCACCCGCCCATCTATCCATCCACCCACTCACCCATCCACCATCCATTCATCCAACCTCCATCCATCTACACATCATCCATCTACCCTTCCAGCCAGCCAGCCACTCATCCATCCATCCACCCACCCACCCATTCATCCACCTACCCATTCATGTCCATCCTTCCATCCATCCATCATCCACCCATCCACCCATCCACCCACTCATCCACCATCCATTCATCCATCCACACATCATTCATCCACCCAGCCAGCCAGCCAGCCACTCTCCCATCCATCCACCCACCCACCCATTCATCCACCTACCCATTCATCTATCCATCCTTCCATCCATCCATCATCCACCCATCCATCCATCCACCCACCTGCTCACCCATCCACCTACCCATCCATCTATCATCCATCATCATCATCCACCCGCCCATCTATCCATCCACCCACTCACCCATCCACCATCCATTCATCCAACCTCCATCCATCTACACATCATCCATCTACCCATCCAGCCAGCCAGCCACTCATCCATCCATCCACCCACCCACCCATTCATCCACCTACCCATTCATGTCCATCCTTCCATCCATCCATCATCCACCCATCCACCCATCCACCCAC
>SJYA01003796.1:0-13798 GCA_006410615.1 Neotragus moschatus | reverse complement strand
TTCCCTGGGGGTGTGGGGGTGGGTGGGAGGGGGCCCTGGGCCCTGACCCAGTTGCCCTGACCTAGTTCCATGCTCGGTTTCTGCCTGGCTCCCACATATCAGCAACCCTGTCTGTCCCTGCTTCTGGCTGCAAGCCTGACCCCCTTCCCCCACCAGGGTCTCTGTCGAATGTTCCAGGCCTGCCTCCCAGCCACAGCCTCCCTGCCCGCCTGTGGTCCACACACCCCCTGGGCCTCTGCCATCTCCAGGTCTTTGCCAGGGTGCCCCCGGCCCTGCCTTCCTCCTGCTTTGCTCCGGCTCCCTTAGCTGGGTGTTGGCTCCGACCACCTTCTCATCCCCTCTGAGCCTCCTGGGCACCCTCTAGGCCCCTGAACCCCAGCTCTTCTCATGGTTGCAGGGAGTTCTTACCTGAGTCTGGCCTCACTAGGCCCCTTGCCCCCGTTTCTCTCTCACTCTATGTTCCTGGGGGGTGAGATGCAGGGCAGGGTTGTATTTCCATTTTACAGAAGGGAAAACTGAGGCCCCGGAGGCTGTGGGACGTGCCCAGGGCTGCCCAGCTGAACTGGTGCTGACCTCTTGACCCTCAGCCCACGTTCTTCTTTTGGCCATCTTTGTGGGTATCGTCTCCACCCTCTCAGGAGGCAAGGGTGCTCTTGCCTGGAAGAGTGATTTGGGGCTCAGATTCCCCAGAGCTGGGATATTGGCTGAAGAGCAAACAGGCTGGAGCAGTGCAGTGTTTGACTCGGCAGTAGAAACAGTGGTCAGCACTTACTGGATTCTCACCCTTCACTGGGCACTGTATTAGTCAGCTACTGCTGTGAAAATGCTGTGTAACAACCCAAATACCCAGGGGCTTAAAGCTGCACACCTTCCTTCTTGTGGGTCTGCAGGTTATCTGGGTTTGGCCTCTCTAGGCGTGGCCAGGCTCCACCGCTCACCTGGGGTGGGCTGGGTGTCAGGCCATCTAGGCGGGGGTCCCTGGGGTGGCTCAGCTCTGAGCCTCCTCCTGGAACCAGCAGTGAGCGTGGCGTGGTTTCCTCACGGCAGTGGCAGGGGACCCAGGGATGGACCAGGACACACGAGGCACAGGCTCAGGCCTGGGCTGCTGAAGCGTTCTTTTCACCCTCTTGGCCAGAGAAGGCCCTGTGGCCTCGGGGCAGAAGCCCTGCCGTGTGCGCAGCCGAGAGGACATGAGCCCGGGGCCAGGGAAGTGCTTGCCCATGGGCAGCAGGGATGAACTCACCAATTCCCTCCTGCGTCGGGCCTCTGAGTAGGAACTATTCCCATTCCTGTTTCTCTCCAAGGAAACTGACTTCAGATAGGGCAAGCAAGCCAGTTAGTGTTGAGGTTAGGATGACAAGTAGGCTCGTCCGTCTACAAAGTGGGAATTACAGCCTCAAGTCCTTCCTGGGGAGCCAGGGTAAGCCCCGTGGGACATGGAGTCAGGGTGAGACCAAGAACGAGGTTCACCCAGAGTTGCAGGGTCAGAGCAAGGGCTTAGGTGGGTCAGACCGAGGCTGAGACCGTGGTGCTGACTTTTATCCAGAAGTCAGGGCACCCATGTGTCATCAGGGAGGGAAGGTTAAGAGGATGGAGCCGGTGGGGTGGGGCACATGCAGATCCCCGTGGAGCCAGGGGCTCAGAATTGGGACCCGAAAGAGCACAGGGGTCCCCTTTCTGTCCCTCGGAGGTCAGGGCTTCACCAGATGGCAAGGCTGGAGGCCAGTATTTTGCTCACCTCCTAATCCCCAGTTACTGGCTGAGGACAAATGTCCTACCTTCCAAGGCCCCCACGTGCAGCCAGCCTGCTGACTCCACCGATTTCACGTTTTGAAGGTAAGCCACATTCTTTGCAGGGAAAAGAAGCAGCCTCTCAGCTCATGCCCCAAGAATGCACTTTTATGGGCTATTGTAAGAAACCTCAGCTGCAGAAATGGGTAACAAAAATGCTGACGAGGTCATTAACTGGAAAGGGCGGAACAACGGCCCTTTCCGGAGGTGGGACACCCGAGGAATTGTTATCTCAGTCCTGTGGCTTCTGGAAATTGAATTTCTCGTTATCAGACCTTCTCTGCCAGTGGTGTCGATGTGAGGTTGCCTTTTGGTGCTGGAAGCGGAGCAGGGTTGGAGGAGCGAGGCAATCGTTGGCTCTGCAGAAATGAAAACACCAGGGCCGGGAACCTTCGGCTTCCTTCCACGTGCAATTACTGCTCTCTCGAACGATTTGAATGCTCCCTTCTGGGTTGTGACCTTCTCTCAGCTCCGCGGAACGTGGTCATTTTCCTTTCATCATCTCAAACCGTGCATGCGAGAAAACTAATGCTTTGGGTAGACCTGGTCGGGTGGGGCTGGAGCCTGGGGCAGCTGCTCCCGGTTGGACTGAGCATCGTCGAGGAGTGTGACCCCTAGAAGCTTGAGCGATTGTTGTTCTAGGGTTGATAGTGGTGATACTCAGCACAAATTCCATCAGGGCAGGCAGCGGGTCTGGATTTTGCCCCAGTTGCGTGGCCAGCACATAGCAGATGATCGGTAAATATTTTTTAGGGACTTCCCTGGTAGATCGGTGGCTAAGACTCTGTGCTCCCAGTGCAGAGATCCTGGGTTTGATCCTTGGTCAGGGAACTAAGATCTCCCATGCCACAGCTAAGAATTTGCCTGCCGCAACTAAAGGTCATCCAGGCTGCAACTGAAAGAACCCCCGTGCCGCAACGAAGACCTAAGATCCTGTGTGCCACTACTAAGACAAATAAACAAGTAACAATAAATATTTAAAGTAAATGAATGAAGTGTTTCTGAGAAACTGGTCCCATGAGCTGCTCCGTGACAAATGGATCCCGTGGCGAAATCACTTGGGGAAACATGCATAGTCCCAAAAGCTCAGGATACATTGTAACACATTCAAGGCACTGAGAAGTCCTACAGCAGAGGGTTTCCAGAGGACTTTAGGGAAGCCAACATTTCCTAAAGCCATTTGGTCCCAGACCCCTTTTGCCTTCTGTCCCCTGGACCGTGCTGTGAGGATGCAGGCTGGGAGGTGAGCACAAAGCCTGGGCTGAGAGGCGGGAGAGCACAGCCCAGTGTCCTGTCTTCACTCTGATATTTACCTTCTGCGAGTCTTGTGAACCGTGCTCCTGATGAGAATGAAAACAGTAGCAACAGTAACAACTCACGTTTTCCAGAATTCTCCAGTCTGGGGGAAGATGGGGACACAGGGGCAGGACGGCTGTGGAGGGCTGAATCACTCACTCCGAGGTTTGCTTCCTCTGGTCTGCACCTCCCCAGAGGTGTGACCTGCCTGTTGGGGAACATCAGCACCCATGACAGCCTTGGTCTTCTTCTTGATGGGCTCTAGAGGAGCAGCCCTGCTGGGCTGGCGACCCAGCTGCCACCACCCTCTCCCTGGCATTTTGGACCCAGCTCTGATATTCTGTTCATTAAAAAAAAAATAATTTATTTGCATAGGCTGTGACAGGTCTTAGCTGCAACATGCAGAATCTTCAGTTGCATCAGGCAAACTCTTAGTTGTGCTGTGCGGGGTCTACTTCCCTGATCAGGGATCGAACCCCTGCCGCCTGCATGGGGAGCATGGAGTCTTAGTCACTGGGCCACCAGGGAAGTCCCTGCTCTGTCCATGTGATGCTCCTTCAACTCTCCTCCGTGGAGAAGGACCCTGCTCACCCTGGTCCCCACACGGCCTCCGGGGAGCCAGCTGTCACGGAGGCCTCCGCCCCTTGCCTGGGATGCAGCTGGAGTCCTTGGGGTGGGCTGAAGATGCTGCCCTGTGTCCTTGGAGCAGGACTGTGGCCTGCCCCTCTCCCTCTCCGAGAGAGTCTTTCTCAGGGGCTCCTGGCCTCCCACACAGCCCACTTCTCAGCCCTCGTAGGAGCCGGGGTGGCGGAAACTTGCAGGGAGGCCTCGGCTCTGCCTTCGTTATTCCACCTTCGTGTCTTGCCTCAGGATTCCAGTTCTGGGTCCACCATCACACTCGTCCACACAGCAGCTTGGAGAGGCCGCTGGGAGATGCGCTATTCCCTTTGTATGGAGGAGGGGATAAGGCCCAGGCAGGACACGTGCCTTGTCCAACCTGTGACTTGTGACCTGTTGGGGGCTGGTGCACAGATGTCCAACCCAGATCTGCCCAGACCCACCAGGAGGGGACTGGGAGCAGGCTAGGCAACCTTGAGTGGGCTTTGCTTACCTGGTGCTCTGCTAGCCGAGCCTCTGGGCCCCTGGCTAGGTTGCCACGGGAACCGCCTGGCCTGGTTGAAGCGGACTTTGGGACTGGGATGGGCTCCTCAACCCTGCTGCTTTGCAGGCATCAGAGGGAGGCAGACCTGACTCTAGCACTTTCTGTTGTGAGTGCAGATGGGCCCGTGGCCACTCTGAGCCTCAGTCTCCTCATCTACACTTTACCCACGGAACTCAGCTGTTTACAAGGGAGTCTCGATTGTGCACAGGTTTCAGGGCTGCATCAGGAAAGACAGGACGCTTCCTTCTCTGGCTGAAGTCCCCTCACCTGGCAGGACTCACTCTCAGGTGTCACCTCCACCAGGAAGCCTTCCCTGATAGGCCAGGTGCCTTCCTTGGGGACTGCCTTTCCCCCTAGAAGTGGCCTCCTGGCTGCATGATGAATCATCTTGCCAACATCTGATGGGGTCTTGTCATTGTAGCTGCACAATGTCACCCTGGCCCTGGAGCTGCTGAAGGAAGAAGGCCTCCTCAGCTACCCCGTCAACCCCGAAGGTGAGTGCAGGGCCCTCGTGGGCAGGCAGCCTCATGCCAGGGCCCCTGAGTGGGGCGATGTGTGGGTGCAGCCTCTTGCCTGGTGTTTGCTGAGTTTTCCTATGAGGGGGCCCCGTGCCCATGGCTCCCACCCACCCTAGTGGAGGATGGTCCTGGGGGAGGAAATGGGGGACCAAGGTCCCTGGGGATGGACTGTCCAGAGAGCCGAGTTCTGGAGGAGGTGCTGTGTTGGGGGCCCCCGAGAGGGTGCCTGTGAGGAGGCAGTGGCAGTACCCTGTGACAGGTCCTGGGACTCAGGGCTCGCTTGACCAACTGTCCAGGTTTGCCAGGAGTTCTGCCAGGTTTTGCCCTGAGAGTTCGTGTCCCGGGAAACCCCTCGGTCCAGGGCAAACCCAGACGGTTGGTCACCCCCTCCTGGATCTGACCACTGCTTTGCTCTCTCCTGACCCGCAGACATCGTGAACAAGGATGCCAAGAGCACGATGCGAGTCCTCTACAGCCTGTTCCGCAAGCACAAGCTGAAAGAAAGCACGGATGGGGTGCCCCAGAGGTCCCCAAATTAATCCTCATGGCCCCCAAAGCTGCTCCTCACAGCCTGCCTGCCAGGCCCGCTGGAGGGCCTGGGCCAGGAGGGTCTCCTTGTGGTACGGCCAGCCCTTGGCCTCCCACTCTTGCTCTGCGCGTCTGTGGCACGCCCGCGCCTCCCCCCACCTCCTGTTTCCCTCCGTCTGAATATCTTTGAACCCAATTAGGCGTGGTTTTGTTCTGAGCCAACCTCTGATCTCGCCTGATTTATTTTAACAAATGGATCTCTGGGAGGGATGTGGGGAGTCTGCTGGTGTCCTGGGAAGGTCCCCCTTAAATATGCACGGATGTGAGCTGAGCCCCAATGCAGGCTCCTTCCCCACGGGGCAGGCCAGGGAGGGGTTCAGGAGTTTGTCTGCAGGGCCACCGCCAGGCAGCTGCAAGGAGCCGGTGCTGACCTTCAGGGGGCTGAGGGGCTGACCCTGGAGTAGGAGGGCCCTCAGGTGTCAGTGGTGACCTGACGGCAGAGACCTGCCTGCCACATTCAGCTGCTGGTGTCGACCTGCCTCTCACGTCGGGGTGACGGGCCCAGGATCACCCTCCAGAGGCAGGAGCCCCACGTGGCTCCAAAACCAGGCCCGTGCCCCTCAGGAAAGTCAGTTCAGTTGCTTGCCAGAGGAGCTGAGGCCCAGGCCCACACCACAGCCACGATGGTGAGTTTCACCCGGAAGTCACAGAGATGTGCTCGTGGCTGGTTAGCAGGTTGAACAGACTCCCTGTCTGTCCCCAGGGAGCTGCCTCATCGCTCTCTCCAGGGAGACTGGGCACTTGCTGTCTATGTTTCTCGAAGCAGAAGTCCCTGTAACAGGATGGAACAGGGGTTCCTGGAGCTGAGAGCTGATGGGAACAAACCTGGGGGAGGNTGGTTAGCAGGTTGAACAGACTCCCTGTCTGTCCCCAGGGAGCTGCCTCATCGCTCTCTCCAGGGAGACTGGGCACTTGCTGTCTATGTTTCTCGAAGCAGAAGTCCCTGTAACAGGATGGAACAGGGGTTCCTGGAGCTGAGAGCTGATGGGAACAAACCTGGGGGAGGCTCTGTGGGCGGGAGTGAGGGTCGGTGGGCAAGGTCAGAGGGGCTGGATCCGGCTGGCCCTGGGCCCCTCCCCTGCCCTCCCAGCTCCGAGTCTCTGTAAGGACAGAGCCCGCTAGGTCTGAAGTTGTCCCTGTTTGATAGCCTTGGATTTGGGGAGGGGCTGGTGGCTCAGACGGTAAAGTGTCTGCCTACAATGTGGGGGACCTGGGTTCCATCCCTGGGTCAGGAAGGTCCCCTGGAGAAGGAAATGGCAACCCACTCCAGTGCTCTTGCCTGGAAAATCCCATGGATGGAGGAGCTTGATGGGCTATAGTCCGTGGAGTCGCAAAGAGTCAGACAAGACTGAGCGACTTCACGTTCTTTCTTTGGCTTTGGGGCAGGGGGCTGGCATGGGCCAGGGCCTCTTTGCCCGACCAGCGAGTGGAGCTCGGAGGATGTGCTCTGTATGGGGAGTGACTGACACCAAGAACCCTTGGAGCAAGTGTCTGAGTGTGAGATAGTCTCAGGGTGGTCTTACCTCCACCCCACCCCATCCACCTGCTCCCCTCCAACTCTCAGGTAATTAGGATGAGGGTGGGACCCTGTGATGGGATTAGCATCCTTAGAAGACAAGAGAGATCAGACCGGTCTCTGCTGTATGAGACATAGCAAGAAAGTGGCTGTCTACAGACCAGGAAGAGGGGTCCTCGCCAGGTGCGTAATCACCGGGGACCTCCATCTTGGACTTCCCAGGTGTCAGAACTGTGATAAATAGTCTGCTTTTTGGTTGTTTTCTTTTTAATAATTTTATTTGTTTGGTTAGTTACTTTTGGCTGTTCTGGTCTTTGCTGCTGTGCGTGGGCTTGCTCTTGCTGCAGCAAGCAGGGGCCACTCTCTCCTTGCGACTGCAGGCTTCTCGACGCACTGACTTTTCTGGTTGTGGAGCATACACAGGCTGTATGTGTATGTTGTGTCCAGCACACACAGGCTTCAGCAGTGGCTGCACGTGGGCTCGGTAGCTGCGGTTCCCGGGCGCAGAAGCTGTGGTACGGTGCACGGGGTTCGTTGCTCCATGGCATGTGGGGTTCTCCCAAGCCAGGGACTGAATCCATGTCTCCTGCACTGGCAGGCAGATTCTTATCCCCTGCACCACCAGGGAAGTCCTAACTGTCTGTTTCTAAAAGCTGCCCAGTCTATGATATTTTATTATAGCAGCCAGAGCTGACTAACAGATTCTCAATACCATTCCTCGTTAGAGAAATAAAGTTAAAACCACAACGAGATTCCACTACACGCTACATTGAAACCACTGACAATAGCAAGTGTTGACAAGGATGTAGCGCAATTAGAGTTCTCATATGTTGCTGGTGGGATGCAAAGTGGTACGTTTACTTGAGAGAACAGTTTGGCAGTTTCTTATAAAGTAACACATATACTCACCATACGACCTAGCCATTTCACTGCTAGGTATTTATCCAAGAAAAATGAGAACATATGTCTACACAAAGACTTAGACATGAATAGCAATACTATTCATAAAAACCAAAGACTGGGAAGAACCCGAATGTCCATCGCCAGCAAAGGCATAAAGGAATTAGAGTGTCTCCATACAATCGGCTTCTGGTTAGCGACAGAGAGAGAAGGCTGTTGATACAAAAACAGCCTGGATGCCGTCAACAGCGTTAGGCTAAGGGAATGAATGGGACGCAAGAGGCTACACATTTATAAGAAATTCTAGAAAAGGCGCAGCCTTGGCGATAGAATGCAGATCAGTGCTTTCCAGGCTGGCAGGAGAGGAATTTGGGGTGATGGGAATGCTCTATGGGATCGTTGTGCTCACGAGACTGTCCACCTTTTTTCAAACTCATCAAATCACACACTTACAGTTGGGGAAAGTTCCTTTTTGCACATCGTTATTGCTGTTAGGTTGCTAAGTCTTGTCTGACTCTTTGTGACCCCATGGACTGCAGCACACCAGGCTTCCCTGTCCCTCACCATCTCCCAGATTCGGCTCAAACTCATTTGTGTGGACATTATTCCTCAATAAACCTACAAAAATAAAATTTTTTTCTAACTTACTTTCAAGCTGAAAAAGAGTGATGACAGACGACTGGGTAGGGAGGCCTGCAGAAGGGAGGGAGCAAAGACCCTGAGGATTTGCGCTGGGGGGGGGGTTGCCTTCATGCTTTCTCTCCTTGGAACCTGGTGAGAAACCAGCTGGTAACCTGGGGCCTCGAGTCATGTGACTGCTTATGAGTGGGGAAGCCTGAGCCTGTGTAAATGCCCACGGGAAGGCTCTGGCTGAGAAAAGATTAAACGTCAGAGGGAGCATCTTATAGGAGGGAGGCACCTGGGCAGGTGGGCGGGAGCTGGGTTCCAGGCACAAGGAGGGGTGCTTGGGATGGGAGGCTGGTGGGAAGGCGGGTATGGGAACAGAGAGAGAGAGACCACCCAGTGCCAACCCGCCTGTGCTATTTGCTATTCGGCGACTGTCACAGCCTTTTGATGTCCTCTCAATCCCTTATAAAGTCTCTCTTGCTCTGAAATCCACTTTGATTCTAACGCAGCTCCTTATAAGCTTTCTTTCAGCGTTAGCAGGGAATCTTTTCTCTTCTTTTCCTTGTAAAGGATCTGTGTCTTTAAGTAAGAGAGTTTTTAAGGAAAATGTTTCTGCCCACACTGAGAGGCACCTTAGCTCCCTGACCAGGGGTCAGACTCGCACCCTCTGCTTTGGAAGCATGGAGTTTCAACCACCGGACCGCCAGGGAAGTCCCCTGAAGAAGCTTTCCTATAGACCCAAATAGTTATGTCTTTTTATCTGATCCGAATGTCTCTGCGTTTTAATTGGAGGGTTGCATCCATTAACATTTTTTTGTGTGGTAAAATACACATAATGAAATTTTCATTTTAGGCTTTGTAACATGTGCAGTTCAGTGGCATTAAGTACCCTTCATGGCACCATCACCCGCATCTCCAGAACTCTCTTCATTTTGCAAAACTGAAACTCAATACCTGTTAGGCCGTCACTCTTTATCCTCACCTCTCTGGCCCCTGGCAACCACCAGGCTCCTGCCTGACCAGACCCACATTTTGAACTGCCCAGGGCACAGGGCCCCTTGGGGTTCCCACCCCAAACTCATCAGATTGAAGTCAGAACTTGCCCCTTCTGCTGTGCTGCCTCCTGACTCCCCAGCCCTTTTTCCAGCCCCTGCAACCTCCTAGGGTTTTCCCCGATAGCCTGCAATGCAGGAGACACAGGAGACGTGGGTTTGATCTCTGGGTCAGGAAGATCCCCTGGAGGAGAGCATGGCAACCCATTCCAGTATTCTTGCCTGGGAAATCCCACGGACAGAAGAGCCTGGCGAGCTATAGTCCATGGGGTCACAAAGGGTCGGACATGACTGAAGTGACTGAGCGTGCACAGCAGCCTCTGGGTTCCCAAGCCTGAGACCTGTGGCTCAGCCTGGACGCCGCCCCCATCCCTAACCCAGGCACTGTGTCCTTTCTGCCTTTTCCTCACCTCTCAGACCCAGGACCTCCTCCTCTCCCTTCTGCCCCTGGAAGTCTAGGCGCTCACCATCCGCAAAGTGCAGTACAGTGACTCCCCAGGTGGGCTCTCTGCCTTTCTCTCCTCTGACCATAGTTCCATAGCCGAGGTTGGCGTTTTCCTGTCCGGGAGCCCTAGCCCGTTACTGTCCTGCTGTAAAGCCCCCTGCTCCCTGACGCTCTGGGTCCTCCTGAAGCTGCTGGCTTTGTGTCTGCTCACTGACTCTGTCCTATCTCCTACCCACCCCATCCTTTCCAAGCTGTCTTCAGGTCCTTCCCTGAGAGGCCCAAGATCTTCCCAGGCCCTTTGGATGTTGTCATTCCCTGCTGAGACCCCCTCCCCCTCCTCCCCTTGGGACCAGAGGGGTGGGGGCATCTCTGGGGAGAGACTGGAGAAGGGATGAGCGATGCGACAGGGCGGACACCTTGGGCTGGCGGGGCTCGAGGCGAGTGGAGGGGGTGATTCCTACCAAGGAGTCCGAGAAGGGGGGACTGCGGAATCCACCGCTCTCGCCTCCCTCTCTCCTCCGTCCCAAGAAATCTGACCCCGGTTGGCATTGTTGCAGCCGGAGCTGGAAGCAGGACAATTCCCATGGGCTGAACTGGAACCCATCCAGGGCTGGGGAAGGAGCTGGCAGTCTTGGGCTGGTGTGCAAACAGCTCTGGAGTGACGGGAAATGCCTCGAAGGCCGGGGTGCCTCGGTGCTGAGCGGCTTCCCAAAATAACCCAGGGGGCAGCTGTCTCAGATTCTGAAACTGGGTCTGGCTGCCCGAGCCACAGGGAGCCCCAGGCCCCACACCAGCCTCGCTCTGGGAGCAGATGGCACTGGGAATTTTTTCTTTCTTTCTTTCTTTCACCAAAGTCAGCTGGTAAGCGAACAGCTTGTCTGCAGGAAAGCATCCCTGCTTCTCTCTTTCCCTAACAGATGGAGCTGCCGCCTCCCCTCCCCCAGCCCCTGCCCACCCCTCCTCCCCAACCCTTCTTCCTTTTGAGACCCCAGGCAGCTGAGTCCAAGGGTCATCACAGGTCTTCTCACCTTGGAGCTGGCGGGGTCCTCGCCCACTGGCTCAGGGAGCAGCCAGGATCCCTGGGTCTCTGGGGGCCTGGACAGGGCTGGGACAACAGATTCTGGGTGGCCCGACTGATTGTAAAGCAGACCATAGGATGTCCCAGAAATGATGCTTTCAGGAAGAGTCAGCCCAGGGACCTGTGCTGGCCAATGAATGTATGCTTTTATTCATGAATCTACGACGGTTTCAAATCGGTTGATACGCTTATTTGCCTGTAAAGGGAATGTGTCAGTGCGCAGGGCGGGGTTTTGCATCTGCAAAGGTCACTGTGCACAGGCCACACTGAGAGGCATTCCTGAGCTCCAGCCGTGTGCAGCCCCCAGTCTCGGAGCCGGGGATACAGGGAGAGCTCAGAGCGGCTCTATCTTGGAGGTGCTCACAGCCTGGGGCGGACAAGGCAGTGTTGCGCAGTGGTTAGAGCACAAAGCTTGAGTCAGCCTCCGAGCCGTGAATATCAGGTCTGTCAGCTACTTGCTCTGTGACGCTGAGTGAATCACTTTACCTCCCTGAGCCACTGTTTCCTTCTCTGTAAAGTCAAAGCGATCAAGAATCTACTCTCTGAAGGGTTCTTATCAAAGTTAAAGCAGAGGGTCCATCTAAAGAGCTTGAAACATTGCAGGACGCGTAGCACTCAGTAATGTCAGGTGACATCACCATCACCGTCGTTACCACCACCACCGTCACCACCAGGCTCCTCTCTCCAGGGGATTCTCCAGGCAAGAATCCTGCAATGGGTTGTCTGTAACTATTCCAGGGGATCTTCCCAACCCAGGGATCGAACCCGCGACTCCTGCTTGGCAGGTGGATTCTTTACCACTGAGCCATCTGGGAAGTTGTCCTTTCTACTTAATCACTGGTAATGCTTCGAGGCTTACATTGAAAATGGGAACCTCCAGAGATAATTCACGTCTGCTTCAGCAGGATTCCGAGGGTCACTCTGAGTTGCCTCCTATTAAATTCAAGTCTTCATTGGGGATTTTTGGTCCGCAGGGCTAGTGTAAAGCCTGCACTGGGGCTGGCTGGTGGTTACGGCTTCAGGGAGATTCTTTTTTCCCCAGTGCCAAGCTTGATGTAGGCTAGTGTCCTTGTTCCTTCAGCCTTTTTCCTAGTAACTTATTCCAGCAGTGAAGGCATGGCCCTTGGGAGAGTCCAGCTGTCCGTGAGGTTCCCTATCTAACTCATGCTGGGCGGCCCAGGCGTTCCTCCGTCCCAGAGCCAAGTGTGGTCACGGAAAAGGATGGTCAGGTGTCTGACCTTGGCAAATGTCCCTGGGGCAGAGCCAGCCTCGGCAACTGCTCCCCTCTGGCGACTTCCAATCTCACTCCAGTTCTCTGGCCTGGGAGGCTGCTCCTTGTTCTTGCTTGTCCGGTGTGATGCATTTTAATACATGTATATATGCACGCCTATAAAAGCATGTTCATATACGTAGACCCATATATTATTTTCACTGCTTTGCTGTTGGACTATTGACCAGTGATTAGTCTTCCACACTGTGGAAAATGCAGGCCGCTCTCTGCTTGCACAGTGTAGACTTTTAATAAGCAGCGAAGTATCTTTAAAATTCCCTCTCCAAGTCCCCACGTGGAGGTAGGTCTCTGCTTCCCCACCCATTCTCTTCCCTGACCCTTCTCCCACGCCAGTCTCATCTCCCCACCTGCATCCTGATCCAGCCAGATCAGGCGGGACAACCAGCGTTCACCCATAGATAAACTTCCCCATCATATAAGCCTATGCCGCCAACCAAAGGCTTCTCAAGGACAGAATCAGTGTGGGGTGTGCAGGGGGGGATGGAATCTTCTTGAATGGCTGGCCCTGGCTGTTCTGGGTGACAGGACCTGCCAGGGTCTATCAGGGGGCCAGGGCAGAAGCTCTGGGGGTAGGGCTTAGCCTGAGGTTTCAGGCTGGAGGAGGTAAGAAAGAGGTGCAGAGGAACCAACAGCCTCAGGTGGAGATAAGGCCCCACACGCTCACCTGAAGTGAGGCAGAGACCCCCAGGTGTCATGGCCAGGGCCCAGGAGGCAGGTTCGGTATCAATATCAGGCAGAGCTTTTGAAAGCAAGGCTGTGCAACGGTTGCCTAAGGGATGCATGAGCAAGGGGGCACCCACCTGCTGGGGGTCTGCACAGGGCTCCAGCATCCCAGGGCCGAGGTGGGGATTTGTTGCTTAGCCACTCAGTTGTGTCCGACTCTTGTGACCCCATGGTCTGTAGCCCACCAGGCTCCTCTGTTCATGGATTTCCCAGGCAAGAATACTGGAGTGGATTGCCATTTCCTTCTCCAGGGGATCTTCCTGATCCAAGGATTGAACCCACATCTCCTGCTTCTCCTAAATTGGCAGGCGAATTTTTTTTTTACTGCTGAGCCACTAGGGAAGCTCCAAGGAGGGAAGGGGGTACGCTTAGTGGGCTGAGTGCAACACCCTCAGCAAGATGCCCTGCTCAGACCCAGAGCCCAGTGTCCTGCCTTGCCTGCCCTGGACGTAACAATCTGAGAAGTGGTGGTCAAGCAGGGCGCATCATCCACCACTCAGGGACCCTGGGCACAGGTGGTGCATCATGGGTAAGCGACTGCAATAGGAACCAGAGCCTCTGGGTTGCCTGTTACACACCAGCACATTGTTCCAGGCAGTGTATTAAAAAGCAGGGACGTCACTGAGCCGACAAAGGTCCGTCTAGTCAAAGTTATGGTTTTCCAGTAGTCATGTACGATGTGAGAGTTGGACCATAAAGAAAGCTGAGCACTGAAGAACTGATGCTTCTGAACTGTGGTGTCAGAGAAGACTCTTGAGAGTCCCCTGGACTGCAAGGAGATCCAACCAGTCCATCCTAAAGGAGATCAGTC
>SJYA01003795.1:24317-35316 GCA_006410615.1 Neotragus moschatus | reverse complement strand
TCGCACTTGCCTTTGCCATGGAAGCCGTTGCAGTGGTCGCACACGAGCAGAAGATATGTCATGTTCGCAGTTCTGAGTTTGTCCCGTGACAGTAAAACGAGCAGTCGGAGCGCATTCTCATGCAGGGTTAGACGAAGACCTGGCCGCCAGCATTGCATTGGCCCAGGAATTCCCGAGCGTTCATAGCATCTCCAGTCATCTGTTCCAGACCCCGCGGCTGCGCATGCCGTAGTGCGCACACGCAGACATTAGAGTCGGAGTTGTTTCGTCTTTCCATGTTTAACATCTTCAGACAGAGGTCGATGGAGGCACACGTGCGCCTCGTGGAAGTTTCAAGGGTGCCCTAGGTTTCGGCTTCGTCGTTTTCCAGTGTATGCCGCATATAGCCAGTCTGAATCTCTCCGCCTTCCCCCGTCAGTCGTCTTACAGGGCGCTTACGACAAGCGGGAGTGAAGGTTTCGCCGAGCGTATCGCAGTGAGGGGTGTGCTTTCATCTGTCTCGTGCGGCGGGAGCGGGGCTGCCGTGGGTGGGGAGGATGCTGATGAAGCTTTGCGTGTAGCGTACATACTGAAATTTGTACAGGCGTTCGTGTCTAAGAGGAGGGGCGATGCCTGCCCGACGGCTAGCGACGTTGCAATTGCCAGGTGAAATACTGTNATCTGTCTCGTGCGGCGGGAGCGGGGCTGCCGTGGGTGGGGAGGATGCTGATGAAGCTTTGCGTGTAGCGTACATACTGAAATTTGTACAGGCGTTCGTGTCTAGGAGGAGGGGCGATGCCTGCCCGACGGCTAGCGACGTTGCAATTGCCAGGTGAAATACTGTACACCGGCAATGAAATGTATACGTTTTGGTATGTATTCGCGCTTGCACGTGGTCACGTGCGCGCGCCGGGCCGCCAATAAAAGTGTGTTCATGGTAACAGGAGGTGCCTACAGCCCCCATGGTGGATCTACGGCCGACGCTGGTCACGGGTACCTTGATACACAGACGCTGCAATGCTACGAGGCTCTGAACACGAGCCTGGCCTTCGATGGCCGACGCTAAGCAAATCGTACGCGTATACACGGAGACAGCTGTGCCACCAGAACTTTGAATACGCAGCTGCTCTTCAACGGACGGCGCTTGTCATATTTGCCTGTATGCAGTCAGGCTGCACTCACACGAGCGCCTGCGCCCACACAGCGACGCACGCTGGCAGATGTGTGCTCACAAATTAAAAAAAGTACACGCACTTTTGGCCAGTCGGATGATTCCAGCTCACATGCGTAACGCTCGCTTCCCCTAGTGCAACTGCATGTTGGTGACCCCTAGCAGTGCCAATATGGCCGACGAGATCTGCATTATGGCGAAACTGTACTATCCAGTGAAGAAGCGCTGCAGTCTCTATAGCACCTCTGCGTGACTGAATGAGTAAAAACCTGTCAGCTGGTTCAAGGCGTCTGCAAGATTGTCCAGGCATCAGCACCGGCTTTTTACGCGGAATACTGCCACGAAATATGTCGCGACATGCCGCCGACGGTGTTGTCGGTTCTGTACCACTCAGTGCCTCGACAAGCAAAAATGCGCCGCCTCGCTCAACTCGACTGCGGGATTGGCGATGCCTCAATACTTGCTTTCCACGCGTCCAAGCACGGAAGATGTCGCAGCATTCCACCCCTGAGCAGAGACGTGGTGAAAAACAACCTAATACGGGAGCATCTGTCGTATCGGCAGGGCGTATGCAATGGCTAAGGCGATACCGCAGCTGGCGCGCTCCTATTATCTTTTGCCGCGTCCGTCCTTGGTCACCTGGCTGGGTAGGATCATTTCACAATGACAATTCGGGGCGTTGGTGCCCTCATGCGAGCAGGCCGACGTGCGGGACACCGGGACACCGGTGTCGTGCGGAACACCGCAGGACTACCGGATCACAGTACACATCCAATTCTTGTGTGGGAATTCTGATTTTTAGACTGCGGCCGGTCGACGTCTCTCCTTTTCAAGTTAGCAAGGCTAGCAACGGTCTCTGTTTCCCTATTGGGACGCTTCTTTTCCGAGGAGGTAGAAGAGGCATACTTGACTACATGAAGACCTACCTGGCGAGTGGGGCGAGACCCGGCCTTGCTGCCATGGAGCGCCTAGCTGCACAGGTATAGGCAAGCGCAACGTCAAGCCTGCTGAAGTGTATGCGGTGGTCGGAGCGCCGCACTTCAGTCACGCGTACAGCCGGGTACCTGGTCCTGCTACGCTTGTTGCGGTCCACGTAGATTGCGCATATCGCATTTGCCTACTACCATGCGTGCTCAACGTCTCCGAGCCATACATGTACCTGCTCCGCGCTTTTCAGATGCAGATATTCTTACGCATTTTTCTCGTCAACGAGACAGTAGCCGTGGCCGCGTACGCCCTCGAACCTAGTTCTACGTGAAGGTGGAGTTCAGCCCTGGCGGACGAGGTCACGTACAGGCACTTAGTCTTCTTCCTACACTCAGGACATACCGTAGCTCCCGTCGGAACAACGGCTCTTGCAGAAAGAGCGGGCAAAGCGCAGCACGCTAGATGGATTTTACTTCTGGTTCCGGAGGAATCTAGGGCCCTCATTCTAGGGATTTAAGAAGCAGTGCGGGCACTTTCGAGTGCACGGATGGCGCATTCGCCAGGGCTGAGCCCGCAGCGGTTGTCCTTGAAATGTTCAATGCGCAGCGCGACTAAAATGTTGTGACGCGACGATGCAGAATGACTCCTACTTGGGTCCAGCACACTCTGGCACAGCTGCCGTCCAAAAGCGTCTCACGCTCACTTGGTATTTGCAGTGAGGGCCACGCTCAAAGAGCCCCGCTCCCGCCTATCGGTCACTTGTGTGCAGCTACGCCTCTAGAACGTCCGTAACATCCAGCGGCTCCTCTCTCAGATCGGCTTCATAAGGCGTGCGTCAGACGCGACTAGCACTCCTGCAGTGTTCGTCCAGTACGCAGGGCTTGCGTCGCGAGTTTGTAAGGGGCGGGAACGAGATGACGTGTCGCCAGAAAACTGCGGCCTGTGAAGAAGTAATGCAGTTTACTGTGACAGCGGCCCTCAACGCTAACCGACAAGCAGCCACCGTGAACAGGCCCGGCACGAGACTCTGTCTGCTGTGACTTTGGTGCGTCATCCAAACTTTTCAAGCGGTCTTAGTCCTGGCCGTGCAGAAGGGGGGTCAACCGTCTGTGCCGAATGTCTCCCATTATGTGGTTTCGCAGGAAGTCAGGCCGGCAGAGGCTGTATGACTTGAATTCTGCAGATCTTCGCGGCAGGTGAACTCATGCGCAGCGGCACAGGCCGCTCTTAGAGTGGGGCGACGCACGTAGAGGAACGAAAACTAGCATCTGCTAACCTTCAGGCTGTCGAAAATAGTCAAAAACATCATGGGTACGTCAAGCGGTCTCTGTAGGAGGGCTGAGGCTGGGTATAATGTAGGGCTGTTTGCGGGGACGCGAACCAGTAGTAGTAGCCGAGCGTGAACGATCCGAACGAGATACTATTCTGAGAGATGTGTTTCAAAGATCCCACTTGTTTTGCTATCTCCGGCATCCTCAAGCAGCCGGACACTCCTCATGTGTCAGCAGGTTGCCCTGCCCACTTCAGACCTTCACATGCAGGGTGTGCCGCCACCACCGCGTTGAGCTTCCGCCAACGCTCTTAGGTATCCGGTCTACTCACAGCCGGTCTGCGTGTGCAGACGACAGACTATGACGGTAGCGTGGGAGGCTCCGTACACGTGCACGCTGAAGCTGTCCAAGTATGTGTGGACGCAGAGGACAGCACCCGTACATGCTGCATGTCCACCCCTCCGCTGCCGAAGCTGTGCAAGGGATCACACCTGAACCTCGTGCCTGGTAAAGCGGGTTCTGCTGGTGTCATCTCACGCCTTTCTGTCTGCACCCTCGCACAGGTCTTCTGAGACTTGGGATCTACGTGGAAGCACCTGCAGCACAGTCACTCCGCGTCGTGTGCAGGCTGCCCCCTTGCAGGGGCAACCCTTGCGGCGTGAAACATAGGGGACCCGCAGCCTCGCGGCCGGCACCTTCCGAGTATCCGAGTCTCTCTTTGCTTTCTGACGCAAACATGACGTCCTCTAGCTTACCTGCGGAGCGGGCTTCGGCGGGGCAGCGGGTGCTAACAGCGCGGCCACGGGGGTTAGAGGTGACAGTGCACGGCGGCATGTTCGAAGCACGGAAAATGGATGTCCTTGCCCTCCTTGCGCTGCTGTTGTGCGCATTTCAACAGGAGGCACGCCCAGTGCATGCGCTCAGGGAATTCAGTGGTGCGCTGGAGATCCCCTTTCTGTCCTCCCGGAGTCAGGCGGATATCCATGAAGACACTGCAGCACTTGTCGCATCGAAGGAGGACAACGGAACTGGCGTGGCGGGTGTTCTTGCACAGCTACATAGTGGATCCACCCCTGTACTGTCCCTTTTGGGGTGGGACTTGCCATCTGGCGGGCGCCGCGTCGACAGCCTAAGTAGACGCGGTGGGGGTGCCACAGGCGGGATAGAGCCAGGTGTGCTTGTGAAGGACTCAAATGGGCAGTCTACTGTGGAGGCTGCAACCAACAACGGAAACTTGACAGACGCCACCGATCCAATAAAGCATACTCGGGGGTCTGAAGCAGAGGAGGACATGATAATTATAGGACTTCAAGGTGGCATGCAGGTATACAAAGACTCCATCACTTCGCAAATAGCAGATACGCCGGCTTCCGAGATGGAAAAGGCGAGCGCTGCCACATCTGGCGAGAATGTTTCCCGGATGCTGCACCAGAAGCTGCCCGCCGCCGAACTAGACGACATCTGTTGTCCGCTTGTGAGCGGCGAGGCTACAGAAGCTGATATAGTCCCCGAAGCGACCCTGGAAGAATTCGGACGAGATGCCTACGCACGCATTTCCCGCCCGAAAAAACAACCTGCGGAGACAACAGGAGGCAAGAAAGAGACAGAGCGACAGAGTCCAACCCAAACCTCAGCGCTTCTTAAGAAAGACCAGTGTGCAGGGGCTTGCGCCGGTAGAATGGAGGCGGAAAACACGCAGGTACGCCAGCTGAGCGCGGAGACAGAGAAGGCGGAGGAAATGTTCTGTCGGGGAAGTGGCGGAGAGGGACGAGGAGAGAAAGCTATTTTCGCAGACTGCCCTGTTTTGAGCACTGAGACTTCGGAATCGGGAACACAACGTTCTGAGGTGAGGCTAAAGGGAGCCAAGGGAGCGCAGGCCAGCCCCGCTAGGCGATTAGAAGATGAATACAACGATCAGACTCCTACGAAAATGCGTCCTGAGTATCTGGGTGGTGAAGCCAGCACAGCACATGACAGCTTTATCGACAGCGGCCGGTTTTTTGATGTACTCCATTTTCAGCAGCCGTTACTACACGACGCGTACGAGGTACCGTTCTCGTACCTCATGCACGGCGACGATTTTGTTCCAGAAGAAACTGTGTTAGACGGCGCGTTCGCTGACCGTGCCGAAGACTTTCTTGAGCCAGAGGCCGTGGAAGCGCCATTCGAGCGGGAGGACCTGGCTGGTTACGAGCACTCCGCAGACACCGACTCTGGCAATGTGCACTTCGATCCAAAAGCTGTAAAGGACGGCCTATTCATTGGAAGCAGCAAAGGGCTCGGGTACACACCAGGCTTGCAGTTCCTTGTAGAGTCAGAAGGCTACGAAACGACGCCCGAGCACAATTTTTCAGATCCTGCGCTTCCAACAAGTGTTCACGTCGGGGAAATTCGGCTACTGACAGATGACACAGACGACGCTCTTTACGCCTACGTTTCGCTTCACGAGGGCTCCGAAGCAAACGGCACGGAAGGCGACGCGCTGCATAGCGAGACGAAAGTCTTCCGCGATCAGGACCATGTGACCCAGACGTACGTAAATGCAGGCCATATCGGTCATTCTAGCATCAAAGACAGGTTCGAGCCCGAAAGCGTTTTTCAAAAGTCCGGGAGCTCAGCTTCTCAAGATATTCTGCACCTACACCATGAGAACGATCTCACCGTCCAAGGCGGAGAAGAGTTCGGTGTAGGAGGGGAGAAGCAGAGAAGCGAAAGCGATCCTCACGCATCCGAAACGCTGCTCGGAGGTGAGATCATCGTGCTAGACAACGAGCAGTCTCCAGAAGCGGATGGCGAGCAGCTGGTGTCAACGTTCCCCGGTCTACTGTCCATCCTGCATAACAACGCTGGAGCGTACTCGTCTGGACATGACCACGAGGCTTCATCAACACCCTCCTTCTACACTCCCTTATCCGTGCCGTCCGACGGATACGTGTGGGATCGAGCATATAGCAGCTTCTCCAGCGGCTTTCCTAGGGAGGCCTTCGATGCCCCACCCACGTATGAAGACCTGCCGGCCTTTGTCAACCGTTACTACTACCTAGCGCCTAGAGAAGATCTAGACGACAGTGCGAATACAACCGACGGGCTCGAGATCAAATAGTTTTCGTGGTCGCGACGAGCGCTCGGTGAGCGTTTCGAAGCTGGCCACACATGCCTCTCTATATCGATACGAGGACTTTAGCGAGCCAGTCCGTTGTACGGACCACCAGACGTACAGGATTTCAGCCCAGAATGCTGAGTACCAGGATACGGTGCCTTCTGGCGCTGCGACGGCGGTGCAGAATATTATCGTCACGAAGTAATGGTTTATCAGACGTTTCGTCCAGAAGTTTCTTTGGCCTGTTAACACTTCAGCTGGTAGGGCCCGCGAGCGTTGAATTTTTGCAACACTACTTAGCACGCTACGCACTGAGTACAAGGGCGGCTCATATGCTCTCCCGAGAAAATTATGACGTCGGGTCAGCGTACTGGACCTTCTGCGTGCGCCGAATCGCGGCGTGTGCTCTGCATGGCTGAACCGGTAGTGCAGGACATTCCCCGAGGACTGCATTGGCTTGAAGTACACGACGGCTGAGCAGTCGCAGACGCATAGGCGGGTATGCGACAGAGCTTTGCAAGGCGGTGAGGGCGTGGCTGGAGAGCCCAGCAGTAAGGCAGCCGCTGCCCAGCAGCATGTGTGCCGGCTTGAAAAGAGAACCCTCCTCGGTTCCGAACACTTCAAGACTTCTAACAGCCAACGGTCTGAGAACATCATACGTAGAGCCGCCGGAAGGGCTATACAGCTGTTGCACCCAGGTGACAAAGCGTCCTAGTGTAAAGCGTCCGAGTACAGTAGGACACTCGAGCACGCTGGGATCTGAGACGTGGCAACGACCAGGGCTACTGTGATGACCGACCGTAGCACGCTCTACCACATGTACCACAGCGGTGTCAAGCGAGCAAAATCGGGACGCTGGCTATGTGTTGCATCCGCCTTCCGATAGCATCTGCGGCTTCGTGACGTTACCGTGGTCCTGATGACATACCTGCGTGACCGCAAGGTGTATCATAGTTGCATATGTTATGGAGGACCATGTACGAAGAATTTGTTTCCCTAACATGAAGACTGCAAAGTTTCGCGTCGGGGAGCAGCCGTGCGCATGTGCATGACAACTTACCCGAGAAGGCCTACCGATTTCACAGAAGCGATGCTTGTTTTTGAGCGGCACCTTCTGATGCGGCGTCGCGCTGCCCTGCCAGCGCTTACGACTCTCGAGAGAGACGCAGTTCCTTTCAGATCTACCAGTACGGATTGCGAACGCGTGCGACAGGCACACTCCACATTGCCTCCAGTCGAGAGGCGGCACTACCGGATTTCTTCACCCCCACCAAGACGACAGCGGCGCATCTGACGTCGCCATTCCGCACATTGCGGCTGCAATCGAAAACCGATTGAAGGTTAGGAAGGCGTACGAAATGTATGCGCGAAGTTGTTAAATTCAGAGAGCCCTTGTGAGTGTAGCTCAATCTTAGGTGTAGAACAGCGTAAGGTAAACATGCTACATGCGGAGACACAGCGATACCGATCCCACGGGGTACGCCCCGTCTGCCGCAATCACGTGACAGTACAAAGGCGAACGCGCAAGGACGCATTCTTTTCGCTAAGGGTTACCACGTGTAGCACTTGCTCTTGAAATGCTCAAGTGCATGCCTCGCACGTCATTGCCCAGGTGCGTCGTGACATCTTCCCCCGGAAGTGGCTCGACGCAGAAGACAGTTCGGAAGTGTTGCCCCATCTGTACTCTTCTGACGTCGAGTCATATTGCTCTTGTGACAGCCTGACAGGCCAAGTCGTCGCCGTCAAATCTAGCCGCCGCTGCTGCACAACGACCGGTAATGCGCTATGCAGGCAGTAAGTACGATGCGTCGAACGGCCGGTAACGTACTGGGGTCTAAACTTCTCGGCCATAGCTTCGCGAGTACAGATTCGAATGACGCAGGTGAGGCGTCGGATTTGCACTTTTTCACCTGCACCGCGCAGCGACACCCTGTCTAGTCCGACAAGGAACTCCAGCTATGGTCGTGTTGGGTTCTCATTGCAGACTTGCACTTGCTGGCTTGCTTCGTCTGCTCGTCCATAGTAGCTTTGCAAGTCTTTTTTTGCTAGAGGCCACACTCGAAGGCCCTCGTATAGTTGTTATAATATCGCGATGTTTCAACTTCAGCTCGTGCGGTCGCATTTGACACTCTCATATGCGCGCGCTGCCAGCTCGTGTTCGGAAAGTAACCAGCACTTGTCGCAAGGGGAGCAGTCGCACGCGCGAGCGCGCTGTTACGCAGCATTCCCGGTCTTCAGAAAAGACTCGTGTGTGCCGTCGAAGGCTAACCTCCTCGGCTCGACAGAAGCACGCCTTCTGTATACCGCGCAGTGTCTTTCAGCCGACATACTGGAGGAGTCTGGCGCTGCAAAGCTGTGATCGCGATCACGAATCGATCAGCCGCTAGACGCTGGACTGTTTCGCACATCTGCGTGGCTTCGAACAGATGCACATAGAGGCAGGAAATATCAAGCCTGAGGGTGGACCGCGACGGTTTCTAGGCGGTATGCGGCGCTTTTCAGCCAAGAGATTGAGCCCACTGACATTTCACTGACACAGGTACGGCCACCGAGCTGTAGCGCGCACATCGGGTGCGCCCGCGTCACGCATGGGATCGCACATACCTATTTCGGCCACATTTCATTTCCAGTTTCGTCAGAAGGCTGCCCTCCATGCTTGGTTGTGCGGCGCGTATAAAATCGTCTTTGTATGCAGTAGCATTCTTGAGCAGAGCACAAATAAAAGACCTTTGCGGGAGTGAAGTCTACATCCATTGCGTGTAGCCAGACATGTTCATCTTTTCTATCAAAAGGCAAGACTACTAATGCTGTCTCACTAGAATGATATCCACCAGCGGTAGAGCACGCGTGTACCACTTAGTCGACTGGTCTGTTACCTGCCAGTCTACTAACTGGGCAAACTCTGACGTATAAAGTTCTATACAGCGTTTCAGTGTAGATGGCCCCTCCCGTTTGTCCACTTAGCAGATGGGCGTGTATACCTTGCGTCGCTGCTGGCCGGACGCCGTCCGTTGTGTCCTTACTCGCAAGCAGAGGACCACCTAATTTTGCCCGGAACTGCGCCGGTGGAACTCCGGTGGTGGAGGTCGCGCGCCCTGCGGACCCAAGTGAAGTTGATTGTGGGTCTTTTCCGGCTGACAGACGAGTGTCGGGCAGAGCCACCCTGTGGAAAGACATGCTGCGTGTGCACAACGACAGCCGTACACTTCACTGCTGCACGGTGAGACGTGCTTCGTTGAATCACGGACGCCTTTGTTAGAAGTCAAGAAGGGCAGAATAGCACCAGCCTGTCCTGTGCACTTGCTGCAGAAGTTGTTACGAGAGAAGAGTCAGAGCCCTCACCGGCGCATCACCGCCTTGGGGCCGCACAGAAGGGAATCCGGTCCCACTCCGAGCCTTGAGCAGGTACGGAGAGGTCCGTGCCGTGAATTCAGCTGCCTCTCTCGTGCAGTTCTGCACTGTAGGCAACGACTTTCCACGACATGAAAAGAAGCATTGTACCGGTCGCTCCCGTAAAAAGGTGCAACACCTTGAAACCCGCTTCTAGACTTTGCGACGCCGAAAGTCTACCCACACTGACGATCAAAGGAACGAATACGTCTTTTTTTGGCTTTGGTGTGTTGTCAGCGACACTGAGAAAACCCCCATTCCACAGAATCATACAGCAGAAAGTGTATCGTGGACCCGAACTCCTCAGAACAACATCTAGGAGGCGGGCAACAAAAGAAGCACACCACCAGAGGTTGCGTCGCATCGGTCGAGCGTGCCTCATCAGTCATTTAAACTTGCGCCGACAGACAAAGAACCTTCGAATCTCCTCTAGCACAACCGCGCGCTCCATGGTGCCCGCGGGAATCCCTTGAGGCCGCGCCGTCGCTTGGGCTTCCTTAGCCGTGTACGTAGCCAGAAAAACTACACTGAAAGCGGCGTTTATGCAGTCGCCTGCGTGCGCAGACGTAGGCAGCACGCAGTCTGACGTTCTCGGTGCTCATGACCGCGGCTCAGTTCTGCTTGTCCTACAAGGCGTTCGCGGTCTCTGTCTTAGAACAGATGTACTGCAATGTTAGAGAGCGGCCGCCTGCGGAAACGGCTCGCAGCGAGACAGGCGGCCAACGGAGTTTGCGTCTCTCAGTACTACGTATTCGCCACCAAGGACGTCGTCTCTTCCTGCAGCGCGCATCCTCACCCTGTAGGACCACGACAGCACCAATCGACATCCTGGCTAAGAGTCTGCGAGCGCTTCGTAATAGCGGAGCACGCTGTGCAGCAAATCGTAGCGCTCCTTGTACTGTCTTGTGAAGGGAGACACTCGCGTGGCCATATTCCACATGATGCTCGAAGAGTTCAGGGTCAGTTCATCCGCTGCTGCGGTCGCCTCTTCTTCGTGCTCTTTCCCCATGCGCATGAGGCCGCCACCAACTCGGAGCAGGACCGTGTTGGGCTGCACAACAAAACCGTCATCTGCACTGCCCTGTACACAGACAGGATCCAGAATGATGGGCTCTCTTCCTTCATTTTTGTCGCCTCTTTGCTCGAAGCCGCTTGCTGCAG
>SJYA01003794.1:50619-62033 GCA_006410615.1 Neotragus moschatus | reverse complement strand
CCAACTCCCAGAGCTTGCTCAAACTCGTGTACATTGAGTCAGTGATGCCATCCAACCACCTCATCCTCTGTCATCCCCTTCTCCTCCTGCCCTCAATCTTTCCCAGCATTAGGGTCTTTTCCAGTGAGTCAGCTCTTCCTATCAGGTGGCCAAAGTATTGGCGCTTCAGCATCAGTCCTTCCAACGAATATTCAGGACTGATTTCCTTTAGGATGGACTGGTTTGATCTTCCTGCAGTCCAAGGGACTCCTAAGAGTCTTCTCTAACACCACAGTTCAAAAGCATCAATTTTTCGGCACTCAGCCTTCTTTATGGTCCAGCTCTCACATCCATACGTGACTACTGGAAAAACCATAGCTTTGACTAGATGGACCTTTGTTGGCAAAGTAATGTCTCTGCTTTTGAATATACCATCTAGGTTGGTCATAACTTTTCTTCCAAGGAGCAAGCATCTTTTAATTTCATGGCTGAAGTCACCATCTGCAGTGATTTTGGAGCCCAGAAAAATAAAGTCTGACACTGTTTCCACTGTTTCCCCATCTATTTCCCATGAAGTGATGGGACCAGATGCCATGATCTTCGTTTTCTGAATGTTGCGCTTTAAGCCAACTTTTTCACTCTCCTCTTTCACTTTCATCAAAAGGCTTTTCACTTCCTCTTCACTTTCTGCCATAAAGGTGGTGTCATCTACATATCTGACATTATTGATATTTCTCCCTGCAATCTTAATTCCAGCTTGTGCTTCATCCAGCCCGGCATTTCTCATGATGTACTCTGCATAGAAGTTCAATAAGCAGGGTGACAATATACAGCCTTGACGTACTCCTTTCCCTCTTTGGAACCAGTCTGTTGTTCCATGTTCAGTTCTAACTGTTGCTTCCTGACCTGCATACAGATTTCTCAGGAGGCAGGTAAGGTGGTCTAGTATCCCCATCTCTTTCAGAATTTTCCACAGTTTGTTGTGATCCACACAGTCAAAGGCTTTGGCATAGTCAATAAAGCAGAAGTAGATGTTTTTCTGGAACTCTCTTGCTTTTTTGATGATCCAGCGAATGTTGGCAATTTGATCTCTAGTTCCTCTGTCTTTTCTAAACCCAGCTTAAATATCTGGAAGTTCTCAGTTCATGTACCCTCCAGGCCCCTCTGTCCATAGATTCTCCAGGCAAGAATATTGGAGTGGGTTGCCATGCCCTCCATCAGGGGATCTTTCCAACCCAGGGATAGAACCCAGGTCTCCTGCCTTGCAGGCAGATTCTTTACCATCTGAGCCCCCAGGGAAGCCCCCAGGCTTTCTTCAGAGGGTTAGAAAAAACTCCCAAGCAGAGCCGTCATTCACTCTGCAGTCCTGTTTTTTCATTGCTGAGCTGAAAGCATCTCACAGACACCTGACGATGTGTACCTGCACTCCGGCTAAGATGGAGCCACCCCATTCTGTGATGGCTACAAAAAACAGGGAGTAGTTTGCTGGATATTATTACTGAGGACTGTTTCTCCTTGCAAGCTTAGTTCTCATTACCCGGATGTTTCATCTCCAGCTTTTCTTTGTGAGCTTTTCGAATCCAGGTCTGAGATCACATCTCCTCTGAAGTTCAGAGACTGGTGTCCTTTTGAGGGACTGGACACTTCCTCTAAGCTTCACCATGCTAAGCAGTCCACCTCCTGGTCAGAAGAAAAAGAGATTAGACATCAATGTAGATGAGCAGAATAGTGTGATTCTGTAATGTAGTTGCTGTGAATTTTTATTATTAAAATGCTATCATCTATATTCCATGGACCGTATAGTCCATGGAGTCTCCAAGAGTCGGACGTGGCTGACACCAGCTTTCACTTCATTTCACATCTGTCTTAGAGCATAGGCCCCAACATGCAATATGCCTGGTAGTTCCCAGTCTTAGGAAGTCAGATCCTTCTGCCTGAGCGCTGTATTGTGGTCTCCCGAACCAATCAGGACACCAAGGTGAGTGGCTGGCTCTGACACAGCCGTGCCCCCCTCCTTCCCCCCCCTCCATCCCCGCAGGGCCTCCTCTCAGCCCTTTCCCTCCCGCGCCCTCTACCTTGCTCTGAAATCAGAAGCACTGAAATATCTCTGCCTCTGGTCGTAACTTGAGTTTGTTCTATTCTTCCTTGGTCTGAGGTCAAAGCCATCGTCCTGGAAACTCCTTTATGTTCTTGGTCCAAGGCTAAGGTTAGAGTGATACAGACAGAGACACAGCTCTTCCCTTGCTCCCATTCAAGACAACGGAAAGTGTTTGCACAGCCATGCAAGTGTCTCGGGCAAGCTATGGGGGTGTTCCCCAAGCAAAGGACTGAGAGAAACCAAGTGTGGGGGTCTCTGCAGGTCCAGGGACCCCGTCCCAAAATGGACTTCAGGGTCTCTTTATTATACGGATGAGTAAAACACAAAGGGGAAAATTATTCTCTCAAAGCAAACCCATGGCCTTTGGTCCACTGTTCATTTCTCCCAGACAACTCCAAGGCAGAGAGAGACATGTGACGTTTGCAGCCTCTAAACTGCCCTGTCCAGTGGCCCCTGAAGAGCGGGCCACAGCGGCCGTTTACGTCACCCTCTCTCCAGAGGCACTGTGTCCCCTGTACTCTCCTCTCTCTGCAGGAGATTTCACTATATTTTAGGAAATAAAAAGAGGAATGATGTCAGGACCTGTACGCATGCACCAAATTCAGAAACACGCAGGAAAATTAACCCAGTGAGAGAAGCTGTAGCGTCCTGATACAACTTCTAATCTATCAGACCTGGATATGACTTGGCGAGTTGCTGCCAAGAGACAGTGGTCTCAACAATTTAGTCTGACCCTAGGCTTCGTCACTTATGAACCGTGTGACCTTGAGTGAGATTTAGCTGGTCCAAGCCCCAGTTTACTCGCCTGTCCAATCCAATGGAGACATCTACTCCCTAAGGCTGTTCTGTGGATTAAATGTTACAGTTAGATCCATGCCTGACACTCTGAAAACACTAAATAATTTGTAATTATCACGTGACCTATATGAACAGCCCTCCACCCTGGATCATCCACCAGAGGATTTAATGGCTTTTTACATGTATCAAAGGACTGCCTATGAAATTATACAAAATGTGGGACCTGACTATTATTCTCTCCTCTCCAGGCAGGGAGCAAGAGAAATAATGTAGCTGTAAACAAGCTTCTTAGATGGATGGAGCTAGAATTCTGTTTCTCCAACCTGTTTCCACCACAGTCCCATCATGGGTGGTCCTCTTCCTAGAGGTCTCGATCACACAAAATCTATAACCTCACCCGTTTTCTCCCAGTTAGACAAGCACCCACAATATATTCATTTAGACAAATATTTATTGGAAACCACCAAATGCCAGATACTCTGCTAGGCAAATTATCCCTAGTGAACAAGATAAGCGCTCATGCCTCTTACAATCTAGAGGAAAAGGGCAGGCAACCAACAAGTAACCAAAACACACAAGACCATCTCCAGAGCAGCGGGCAGGGCCCCAGCATAGAGGAAGGTTGGGTGGCGGGTGTTGGGGTGTGAGTCGCATGGGAGGGCTGTTTAGAGAGCCCATCCTGGAGAGCTGACCTGCTTGCTGAGACGTAAGCAATTAAAAAGAGATGGCTTTGGAAATCTGGAGAAGAGTATTCTAAGCAAAGGCAAAAAAAAGTCTCTGGTACGGGGAAGGGCTTGGTCTCCTTGACAAACAGAAAACAGGATGACGTTTAGGTAGGAAATGAGGTTGGAAAGCTGGGCGGAGACTCTCTCTGGCTGCTAGAAGGAAGGCTCGGGAAGCCACTGGGGCCCTGTGAGCCCAGGCATGGTGGCATCTGGTCAACCCTTTCAAAGAACCCAGGGAAACGCCGCTGAGCCGGGAGAACAATGCTAGCATCTAGGCCCTTCTTTTCCAAAGCAGATAAATAAATTGCCTTTAGTCCTTAAAAGGGCAGATCACAAATTACTTGCAACACACCTGATAACCATCCAAAGTTTATTTTTGTCTCATTCTTCCTTTTGTCTCTTTTTAAATTTTTTTCATTTATTTTTAATTGAATTATAATTGCCTTATAATTATACTCCAGATCTTAGAAAAGACCCTGGGAAAGACTGATGGAAAAAGGAGAAGAGGGTGGCAGAGGATGAGATGGTTAGATGGCATCACCGACTCAATGGACATGAATTTGAGCGAAGTCTGGGAGACAGAGAAGGGCTGGAAAGCCCAGCCTGCTGCAGTCCACGGGGCCACAAAGGGTTGGACGTGACTTAGTGACTGAACAACAACTGCTTTACAACACTGTGTTAGCTTCGGCTGCACAACATGAACCCCCTGCGTGTACATGTAGGCCCCCACCCTGTTGGGCCTCCCTCCCACCTCAGTCTCATCCTTGAGAACTGCTCATGTGAGCCTGCCTATCCCAGAGGAATTTGTGCAGGTCATCTGGGGGCTTACAGATAGACTCTCAGAGTCTCCGGATACCTGTGAATTACACAGCCCCAAAGGCAGCGGTGACAGGGCCCTGGGATTGGCAGGGAAGCTTGGAGCCTGGGAACCGTCCTATTCCTGGACAGTCCCCCAACCCAGGAGACGATGGGTGGCTGACTAGACCCCATCTGCTCCATGGTAGAGACAAGCTGCACCCTGTTTTATGACAAAATTGTAGTGTTTGAACACAATTTGGAACCATCACACTAACAAGGTCAAGAAAAAACTGAGGCAGCTGGTCTAATAATTAATCAGATAAGTCAAATCCCACCCCCAAAGACTTTATGTAAAATAACTTGAGCAGCTATTTTTCCCTTAAGTTATAATAACTTATCAGCTCACCACATAATGAGTCCTGCATAACTACAGTAAAGGAGCCCCCATAAAACACATTCCACATAAATATGATGGATCCTACTCCTTTAAGACGGATTGTAAGAGTTCTGCATTTCCCTTTCTTCCACCTTCAAAATGCAGACTGTTTTGTTTTTCGATCCTGCACATAACTGTTCTATTTCTTTTGTCATTTTGTTGTTGAAGTTGTCTTTCTTGTTTGTTTCTGATGCGAAGGCTAACTGATTATTCTCCAGCCCCGCCCACCCCACTCCCCCACAACCCAGTTCTGCTTTCTCGATCCTCTTAATTGCTAAATAATTAGTCAAACGGTGTCACTCTGTGCGGAGCCCAACAGAGAAGCAGCCATTGGCCTTTGGCACAACTCAGCAAGTCAGTTCTCGATCCTGAAGTTTATATTTTGGCTGCATGTCCTTATTTGCTGGTAAACATCTAAAAATCTAATTAGGTGACTACAGTTTGGGAGTTTGTACTTGGACAATTCATTTTGCACCAGCATACCCAGGTTCCAGAGGCCACCAACGTCTCAACATTACACAGAGCTCATCAGAGGATGGCATATTGCCTGACGTCATTGCACATTTTTGGTCTTAAAAGCCTTAATCTTAAAAAGGTAAAATAAATCAAAATGCAACGCAAAATAAAACTCAAGCACGTTTTCCCTCCTGGGTTTTCTTTTCTTTCTTCTCCCTCGTGCTGTTCAGCTAATTCTCTGCCAGGGAAGTATTGCTGCAACCAAGCCACTGCACAGAGACGTGCCAAACCCACTTTCGAATAAAGTGTTTATTTCTCTCAACAGCAGAGCCAGCAATTTTCAGATTTTCGCTAAGTGCAGCCCCCAGCGAGCCCTCACTACCTGCTTCAGTCGCTTCCCACAGACCGCCGCGTTTTGGTAGATCTGTGCATTGTTTCGTGATGATCTTTAGGAAGGGAGGGGGGAAGCACAGCAAATGTCAAACCTCAGGATGTATTCAGGAGGCCTTCAAGTCACTACCAATTCAGGATCTGCAAAATCACTACAGCACTTACATTAAACGTGTGCCTTTTAAGGTCAGAAGGATCATAAAATCACTGAGAACATCCTGCTCGATGCAAGCTCCTTTTCGTCTTCCTACCCTAATGGCAGTCGCTCAAACTTCTTGAGAAGGGCAGCTTTTGATGTTCACCTGGAAGAGATTTTCTTGACAAAAGATTCGAAATGTTCTTGTTTTCTTTCTTTTCTTCATCTTTTTTTTTCAACCTGAAACTTAATATTTTTGATCTCGCATACACAAGATACAATACATGCTGTCCCTTCCCCCGTCTTCTTTTTCTTTTAAAAATAAGTAGCACCTGCCTGCACTGGTCTGACTTTGGCGAGTGAATGTCATTAGCCTCAGATCAGGCCATCAGTCATTAGCTGGTAAAACGATCGAATTTCAAGTTCACGTGCAAGGGTCTAAGTGCTGAAACCTGAGACCTTCAGGCAATTCTCTTTGGGGATCTGGAGAGAAAGCAGGGAGGCAAGAAGGCATCAGGATTGGTCACTGGAGCCCCTTCAGTCCCAGGAGAAGGAGTTATGTATTCGTTTCTGTGAATTGAATAATGTAAGGGTCGGAGGAGCTATAGACAGTGATTTCCAAAAGCAAAAACAATATTTATTAGAAACCACGTGATGTAGCAGAAAGAACTTGAGAACCAACAGGACTGAAGCTCAAGTTCCATCTTTCTCTCCGGCTGTGTGGCTTTAGGCAGACCTCACACCCTCTCTGAGTCTTATGTTTCCCTTGACTACAAAATCAATATCTAAAAATACCTTCCCTACTGATTTACTAGGAAATGTTAAAATTTGGCAACAAAATCCTCAGGAAGCTGTAAATTCTCAATAAATGTTAGTCTATGTCCATTCTCAAAGTCAAAGCTTTGATTATTTACACATGTAGACCACCTCAACCAAATCCCACAGAAGATGGCAAATAAGCTTTTGCAAAAAGCAACATTCTCTTCAATGGGTGCCCCTTCCCTTCTATAGTTCCTTAGTTACTTTGCAACTTTATTTTTTTTACCTTAAAAATTCTGTTTAATGCCTCTTCTGTAACCCTTTCTTTAAAAAAAAAAATTGTATTAGAGTACATTCATTTAACAATGTTGTCACAGTTTCAGGTGAACAGAGAAAGGACTCAGCCGTGTACACACACATGTATCCATTCTTTCCCAAACTCCCCTCCCAGCCAGACTGCTCTCAGCAACCTTAATCCCATCATCCTTAAAAGCACAGTGCCACCTTCAACTCCCAGCTTTCCGGTTTTTTTTAAAAAGGAGTCTCCTACTAAGAGACAATTCACCTTTGTGGCAGTACCATTTGATAGAAGAAAAGGATACATTTTTAAGAAGCACCCCAGCCAACATGAATCCATCTCCACTTAGCACTCAGAGATTCGAATATCACAATATTTAAATCAGCTTTGAGAACTTTCTTTGAAAACGAAAAATCCACTAGTTGAATACCCAGGAGGCCAGGGGAGTTCAGTTACCATAGAGACTCAGTGCTGGCAAATGGTGCTGGGGAGCAGACTGGTGTCTGTTAATTTTTTTTTATTTGTAACTTCTGTGCGTTGGCTCCTGCTCTGAGCCAGTCCAGATTTTCCTGTTTACCTGCCATACTGCCTGATATGAGTGAGGAATGTCAGTGCCAGGTTTCAGCCATTCCTTCAATTTGTAAACATTATCCAGGGTCAGAGGGACCGCTCAGAACACATGGAGAGGTTCATGTACTGAGTTTTCAGAAAAGGGTTGGGGAAAATTGTGTGGGGACTGCTGGGTGGAGAGAGAGGCTTGCAAAATTCTTTACAATAATCCCAAAGAGCTCTGAGACCCATTTTAGTCATAAATTCTGCTTTCAGAGAACTTTTCTACAACTCATTAGGTGGAACTCTCATTAGGTACAACTCATAGGTGGAATTCTTTCTGTCTTATCCATCCTAACAACCTGTGGCAAACAGGATCCTTGGCAATCAGTTGTCCTTGTGGTCTAAACTTCTAAGAAATTGTCTTTCCAACAGTGCATGAATGCCAGGTGGGAAAGTGGATATTAGCAGGATTTCTCAAACCCTGGTCACACTTCCCTGGGATTAGGCTACGCGAAAATGTCCGTCCCTCTGACAATTAAGTGGAGCCGGTTGCAGAGTCTCAAGAAAGAGCAAGGAGATTAATACTCTATAAACGCCATCCTTTCGTCCCAGTGAGCTGTGGACTAAGAGAAGCAAGCCTTAGAGATGGGCTGCAGGGGATGGCAACGAATAAATACTCATTTCCATAAAATTTACATGAACCCAGTAAAATCTACCTCTTGCTGTGCAAGAACCCCATCTCATTACTCAAAATAGCAGCAATGTAATTACTGGAAGCCACGCCCTCCACATCGAGGTGGCTGGTGGTAAAGTCATAACTAATTTCCACGCACACGGCCACCAGGGTAGTAAAAAATAAGTGCCTCGGCCTCTTCACGTTCTTTCTGCTCTAGGCCATATCTCCTTCCAACCACATGTACCTTATAAAATAATAATTCTCAAATGCAGGGCTGCATTTTGATTAGCAAAAAAAAAAAACAAACAAACTAGTGAAGATTTCTTTTTCAGCACACATAGGCAACAGGCCCAATGCTTCAGCACTTAAAAAACGGCATATGCCGTTTAAGAAAATTTCAAAACTTTAGACACCCACGGAGATGGACTGATTTAGCCCCCTCCCAGCTGAGTTCTGCATCCTCTTTGCATTTTAAATGACCTTTAAGCAATGATGAGATCTGTCTTGTTGAGACTTAATTGCTTAATTAGAGAAGACGTTTTCAGTAGACAAATATTTCCTTTAAAACTCATCTTTTAATTTTACAAAGCCTTCATTGGATTTCAAGCAAAACTGGAAGCTGTTTCATAGCTTCACCTTCGACTGAAACTGGAAAACGGTTTAAACGATACCGAGACAAAGTGCGCTCATCTTCGGAGCTTGTCACGTCTAGGGCAGCTGTTACAGAAATTTTCAAGTAAACTGATGGATATGTTTTCAGTCAACTGAGATACACCTAAACTTTCACATCACCCTAGAATCCAGAGCCCCCTTTAAATTTCAGTGAGTTTCTAGAAACTTTATCTCTCTTCACCCCTTCTGGTCGTGATAGGGAGACCACCTGGGACTGTGGGAAAGAACAGAGGTACAGAGGTCAGACTGCCTAGAATTAACTGCCGTGTGACCCTGGACAAGCGAGGCACCTGCTTGCTCCTCAGTGTCTCCATCTGAGAAAGAAGGCAGAGGAGGTCCTACTTTATTGGGTTCTTTTAGGGATTAAATAAGTGAACTTCAAGCACTTCAAACAGGGCTTGCCATATAGTCAGCGTTCAAAATAACATGTACGGTTATTATTTTTCGCTTTTGCAGAATTCCTTTTTTCCCACTCTGTGCTTTGCAGTGATGTTTCTATCACTTCCCCGAGGTGGGCACAGTCCTTTCTCCTTAATTAGTGACCACACTCAACACCTTTGTATTTTCAGGTTGGCCCAAAATTTCATTCTTCCTTTTCCGTAAGATGTTATGGAAAAAACCCAGACTACCTTTTGAGCCAACCCCAAATAGCTGAAACAGCATGTCTTGCAGTGAGGCTTTGTACAAGGTGGAAGTGACGAGGGCAAATGAGTCAATGTTTGGGGCTGGAGCCCTGCGTGACTATACTGAGGTTCTAAACATCGTCCTCGCTGTGGCATCCATAACATTTCGCTACAAGTGAAAAGCTCCCCCCTCACCACGCTGTTTCTCCTCACCATCTCACTGTACCTTGGAAAGGCAAAAGAAGACAAAAATCAAAGAACCTGCCTCGTAATTATGCAGACCTATCAAATTCTTTGCCCCAAATCTACAATCAGCCCTCGCCTGAGTCTACACAGCAAAGATCTGATGATGAGCTTTTAAAAATGCTGATGATGCCTCCTGGATTCTAATTCTGTCTGCCCTCCACCAACCTGGGCTGTGTGAATGGCGCTACCCCAACAGAAGGCTGTGTCTGCTCCGGCTTTAAGGCGCTCACTTTCTCTCTCTCCTGCCTGTCCTTCTTTTTCCTTCCTTCCCTCCTCTCTCTCTTTCCCTCCTGCCGCAGTGGCCATCTGTCCCTACAGACAATGAGAGGCCTGAGATTCACAGACTCCCAGCCCCTGACTTCTTCACAGCGTTTATTCGGCCCCATCGGGCCCTGGTTGTGGCGTGCGCATCCTTCGCGCCGGCTCTTTGTCACGATGCACGGCCTTCTCTCTAGTTGCGACACTTGGGCTCAGTAGCTGCCGCGTGCGGGCTTCGTTGCCCTGGGGCATGTGGGATCTTAGTTCCTGGGCCAGGGATAAAACACATATCCCTGACACTGAAAGCAGATTCTTAACCACTGGACCTGCAGCGGAGTCCTTGAAGTGGCTGAGTCCTTAGTGCCGAGGCCCTCTACTCAGCTACCCAAGCCCGCAGCGCCTGCCCCAGGGCTCCCTGAGGTCACCTGGACCAAAGACAACGACGGGGCTCGTGGAAGAAACGCCCCTTTACAAATGTCAGGCAACCCCCACTTCTCCTGGTTCCCTGCTCTCTTGCTTTCTGCTCTGGCTTTCACTGGCAACAGGAGATGCCTTGAAGATTTCACCAGGAACCTGTTCCCATCTCAGTACCTGGCTCCTCACCAGGCATCACGCGTGGACCATGGACACATGTGTCTGGCCGCGGGAATAGCAACTGCAGCTCCCTGGGCCTTAGACAGCAGGGCCTGCTCGGGCTCACCTCGCAGCTCCCGAGTCTCTGCTGCTGGAGCATTTCAGGGTCTCTCTAGTGCTCCTGCTCGTTCTGACTGTGCTGCTCACCACGACCACGATTACAGCCACACGCAAGGCCTGGCGCCTGGGAAGGAGGACCACAGCGCCCGTTTGCTCTTCTTGCCAGAAAAACAGCCCCCCCCTTTTTTTAAGTTTTAGATGTTTTAAATTTTATTTTCAATATTACATGCTAAAATAAACATTTGTCGGTAGTCCAGAAAGAGAAATGCATATTTAGGAAACTGTATAATTGAGAACTGCACATGAAAATACATTTATAGGCACATTAGTAATTGTACATTTTCATAGAATATTATATCAGCTTCATAATGCAAGGTCAAAAAGTATGTTAAATATTTCTCTGAGGGAATTGTATGTCATGGAATATCCCTTGTTTATTTTGATGCCTTGTATTTATTTATATGAGAAGATTCACATTCCTCATTGGTATACTTAGTTGACACTTACTATGAAACAGTGAAAATATTGTCCCAACTATTATTTGGTAAATGTAATAATTGAATGGTCCAATTAGCTTATCACCAATAGTCATCCTACATAGATTTCTTATTTAAATCAAGCAGCCCCTTTCTTAGACCATCCCTCCCCACCTTTAAAAGATTCCATTAGCAACTTATTTGCCAGGAAAGTATGCTTGGCCATACCTAGACGAAAGTGAGGCTGAGAAATGAGGATTTTGTTCCTCCAGCCCCTACAGTAGAGGAAGGGGCTGAGAGGAGTGAGTGGGTGAAGATCTGGGGGGGGGGGGGGGGGGGGGGGGG
>SJYA01003794.1:38285-50496 GCA_006410615.1 Neotragus moschatus | reverse complement strand
GGGGGGGGGGGGGGGGGGGGGGGGGGGGGGGGGGGGGGGGGGTGGAGTCAAGTGTCCTACTGCTGTTGCTGCTAAGTCGCTTCAGTCGTGTCCGACTCTGTGCGACCCCACAGATGGCAGCCCACCAAGGCTCCCCTGTCCCTGGGATTCTCCAGGCAAGAACACTGGAGTGGGTTGCCATTTCCTTCTCCAATGCATGAAAGTGAAAAGGGAAAGTGAATTCACTCAGTCGTGTCCGACTTCACGACCCCACGGACTGCAGCCCACCAGGCTCCTCGGTCCATGGGATTTTCTAGGCAGGAGTACTGGAGTGAGTTGCCATCGCCTTCTCCGAAGTCAAGTGTCCGGGGGTGGTAAAGACTCTAGAACCATCTATCCAGCAGGATTAGCCACAGCAGAAAAACCGAGGTCTGAGACGGAGCGATTTGAAGTGCCTGGCTTCCTACCGCTGGCTCCCTCTGCTTCTCATCCACACAATGCCAAGAGTCTGCCTGAAACCTCGAGGAGAAAAAAAAAAATCAGCTAAATATTTAGATGATTTGCCGACATGGGGAACTTGCCGTTGGCAGCAAAGATTTATTAAACAGGCTACAGAACAAGACGTCATTAAACAGTTTGAAAGCATGCCCTCGTAATTAAGAAAGGAGAAGATTTCTAATTTGGGTAATGAAATCTGTGGCTCAGACGCGCGTTCATTTTATTAGAATGTTTATTGCACGCCTACTGTGTGCCAGGTACTGCCTGGGCTGACCCTGAGCCACAGGACACAACGCCTCCCTCTGCCAAACCTACTGGTAATAATAGCTGCCGTGTTTTGGATCCTGAGGCGGGGCCAAGCCAGTGCTAAGCATTTTCCATAACAAAGGTTTACCCCTGTGACAACCCCAAGAGGTAGGAATCATTGCTTTGACGTGGGCTGAGCAAAACATCTCCGTCTCCCTGGGGCCGGGAGGTCTCCCAGGACACAGTGCGAAGCCAAGAAGTCTCAGGCCCAACTGCTTAGACCTGAGGAAAGTGAGACAAAGGCAGATAAATGACCTCCCATGGGGACACAGTTAGCACGTGGGATTCCTAGACCCCAGGCCCCCGCCGTCCTGGGAAGCAGCCTGACCCGATCTCATTCCTTTCGGGGTCTGTGCTGGGTTCTTGTCGCTGCAGGCGGGCTTCCTCTCGCTCCCCTTGCGGTGGCACCAGCTCTAGAGGACAGACCCTGCAGCTGTGGTTCACGGGCCTCGTGGCCCCGGGCACGTGGCACCTTCGTTCCCAGGCCAAGACTGAACGCACATCTGCGTGGCAAGGCGGATTCTAACTGCTGGACCACCAGGGAAGCCCCCCCATAGTTCTTCTTGACCCCACGAGCCCGTCCACCTCCCCTACCTGGCCTCCTCCCTCTCCCCTTCTGCCGCTCACCTCGGCTCAAACACGAAAGAGTGGGGGACCCTCTCCCTTTTGGAGCCCTGGATCTTTCAAGAAAAACCCCCACCCCCAGTGGAAGAGCTTGGGTGGTCTTTCCAGGGCCAACACCAGCGCATAAGAGCAGGTCTGCTCTGACCCCACAGCACAGAGGACTGCTTGGTCGCGGGGCCCCTTCTCCGGGCCGTTAGGTTTTAATTGCCTGCAGACTGTTTCTCAGCCCTGGTTGCACATTAATGTCACCTGGGGAGCTTTTAAAGCATACTGAAGCCAGGACCGTTTAAAACAGAATCTCTAAGAGCAGGCCTGCATGTAGGAATTTTTTATTTTTTACCTTTGTAAAAATTGAGTTTATCCTATCTACAGGAGAGCCTGTAAGTGTTGAGTGTAAAGTTCAGTGGATTTTGCATATATTCATACCCAGGTAGCCACCCCCTAGATCAAAATATGGACCATTTCCAGCTCCGCACGAGACTCTTACAACCACAGACAGATCTTTTAAACCCTCCTGGGTTATTCTAAGGGCTTCGCGGGTTGCTCAGTGGTAAAGAATTTGTCTGCAACGCCAGAGGCACGAATTCAGTCTCTGGATGGGGAAGATCTGGAGAAGGAAATGGCAACGCACTCCAGTATTCTTGCCTGGGAAATCCCATGGACAGAGGAGCTTAGTGGGCTACAGCCCACGGGGTCCCGAAAGAGTCAGACAGGACGCGCAACCAAACAGTAACGATGACAAAGGCTACCCTAACGTGCAGTCACGTTAGATGGCTGCTGGTTTAGGGTTCAGACCCTCTCTTGGCCAAAGACAATCCTTATTTCCAAAGACAGCGATGGCTACATGTTCCCTCTCTCAGTGGACAGAGGAGAGAAAAGCGCCCTTAACTGTATTGGTTTGGACTGTATTTATACCCCAGGACGCGGTGAGCACCTTGCAAGCAGAAGCTGCATCTTTGCGAAAAGCCTAGCCTCGTGCGTGACCCACTGTGAGCACTTACCAGGTGGAGGGAAAGGAGCAACTAGCCCCGTGGAGCGGGGAGCCCCGCTCGGTCTCCATTTAGGAGGTTTCAGAGGCTCTCTGAGAAGACACGGCAGCCCCGAGTCCTCTTCACCGGTGCCTGCCTTTTTTCTTTGCCCTGAGAAGGGCGAGATCGCAAAACGTTGATTCGGGGCCTTGTTCCCCGGCAGAGCTCACGCTCGGCCTGCACACGGGTGATGCCGGCAATGGGCGGTGTGGAGCTGAAAGCCGATGTCAGCCGCTAAGTAGGGGAGACCGGGAGGCTTGGCCGCGGTGTGTGTGCGGCCGGGAAAGAAGCTGAGGACTCGGGGAAATTGATGTTGTACCAGCTAAAGGCCAGCAACGCTCAGGAATGATCTGTGTCAGATGTACGTCTGGTTGCCCTGGGTCACCGGGGAGGGTTTTTTCCTAGTGTATAGAATAGAAAAAAAAAATGTGTGTTTTGCCTGGAGAGCAGTTACAAAGAGCTTATTGTGTCAGTATCCCCCAATCACTTATATACTTTTCAGCCCGTGGACTTTATTCATAATGGCTATTTTACTCTCCTTCATTTTGCCAAGTTAGGGTTCCCTATTACTGCTTCTCTCTTAGAAAACGACCCGTTGTCAGAGCAAGGCCACGTGGCTGTGGTTAAACCAAGTGCATTGTTGGGCAAGTTTAAAAATCAGGAACGGAATAAAATACACATATTAAGATAAAAGTCAGGAACGGGCTGCAGCAGCTGGGAAGGCTTCGAGGTCTGCGCTCAGGGCTGATGACGATGGTGCCCCCTTCTCTGGGAGAGGGTATAAAGGCGGCAGAGAACTCCAGCACGAGGCTGAATGAGGCTGCAGTTCTGGGCACAAAGGGAGGACTAGTCTCGCTCACCAGCAGGAGAGACAGAACGGTCGATTCAGTCCCACAAAACAGCGAAGAGAGAAAACACAAACCACTGGCTTCTCGTGGGTTCTCCAGGCAGCTCAGAAGTTCTCGGGAAGTGACTGCTCTGAGTCATGGGCTCAATGCCCTGCACTGACTCAAAAAATAAAAATGAGTGTCCTGTGGCTGTTAGGCTACTCCAAGAAGTGTTTCAACTCTGCACTGGGTTCTGGACTCCAGATGTGAGACTCTGAGGATATTACGCTCTTCCTAGAGCAGACTCATTGGAAAAGACCTTCACACTGGGGAAGACTGAAAGCAAACGGAGAAGGGGACAGTAGTGGGTGAGACGGCTGGATGGCATCACCGACTCAGTGGACATGAATCTGGGCAAACTCCAGGAGACAGTGAAGGACAGAGGAGCCCAGCAGGCTACAGTCCTTGAGGTCGCAAAGAGTCGGACACGACTTAGCAACTGAACGACAGAAATAGTATCAACAACCTGCCCCCACCCCACTCCCTTCCCAGAAAAGACACGTCAGAAATTTGAAAGCCATAAGAGGCCCATACATAAGTGCGAGGCCCATACATAAATGAAAAGAGCGGGCAGGAGACCAGAGAGAGTGAAATGGGTCAGGATGAAATGGCAAGCAATAGCCGGATCTCTGTAAAGCCGCTCAACTTGGAGACTTCTCCAGGCTCCGTGTGGATGAAACATAACAGGCCTGCAGCTGGATCCCTCCAGCGAGCACACTGTTCCACACTCTTAAGGGCCTGCAGGTGGCGAAGGCTGTTTACGCTGTCCCTCAAACACTCGGTTTTTAAAAGGAAAACGCTATTTCCCCGGGATGGAAGCAAGGTAGTAGGTTTTATGTTGGTCTGAGCACACTGAATCATCTCAGCTTTGGTGTCATCTGCTGTTCGCCCTAGAACTTGTAGCCACAAACCTCCAGGCGAGGTTAGGGAGAGGTTAGGTTCTATGTCCATTATTCTTCCGTGAAGGACAGTCTCTCAGTAACTCTCACTACTGTTATCCCATCTGGTTATAAGTGAAATATGGATTTGGAATATCATTTTTATCTGCACATATTTAAAATGTAATGTCCAAATATTATGCTGTTTGAAAAGAGACACCTGTCCAAAAAATTCCCAGGAAGGTTTTAGAGAGTGCACTTAAGCTCAGATTTAGACACAAGTGAAGCTCATTTTTCATCTAGCAGAAGCCCCAGATCAGCCAAGAGTTGGAATACATGCCGAGCGTTTTACAAATACAGCAACGCCTCATTTGTCTGACGTGGACGGTGCCGTGTGAACGCCTGTTTCACATACCTAAGCTTATCCCTTTGCACATCAAATCGTGTATTTATTTTCACCATTTTGCATCGGAATATTTCTGAGAGCACATTACACACTCCCCGACCTCCTCCAGTAGAGTGTGAGAAACATCATTTCATCTTGGCTTTCTGACTCGGGGTCACAGCCATGCACACCAAGTACTGGTCTGTTCTCGGCTCGAATAAAGGGATGCCTCTGGGTCCCAATAGCTGTGCTGGGGCTGTTTGACTTCAGTCTGCAGGAACTGGGGTTTGTCCTGCTTTTGAGACTGCCTGCCTGCTTTCCCCCTGATCATCAGTGTTCTCATCAGACCTAAAGCCATTTTTGTTCTCTACCCATTTAAATCTGTCTCTTCTGTGAAATAAAAAGGGAAATTGAAGAGATTCCCTTAATTGGATGACCTGAGATCCTGGATTACTTGCCTGTTTTTAATACGTTCTGTGACTTTGTTAACCAAGTAAGTTACTCAACCCCTCTTGGCCTCTGTTCCACCATCTAAAAGTGTGAGGAGCAAACATAATGTTCTTATGTTTGAAATCCACTAACCCTATTCCAATTTGCATAATTTTATACTGTTTTTGACTCTGATATAAGATGAACAAACACGTTAAAATTGTACATAAACAGATTGTAGGTCCTGAGGAATCAGCCCTCAAGCCTGAGGTCTGCTGGGAGCCAAGCACATGAGTTACATTTTGCCTTATTTACATGTAGGTTGATTTCCATGTGATTGAGGCTGCCAGAGAAGCACCTGCTCAATCACGGGCATATCATATTGTATCAGTTCTCCTTTGCTGTGTAACAAATCAACCTCAAATTCATCAGCCTCAAGCAACCTTGATTTGCTATTTCTCATGACTCAGTGATGCAGGAATTCAAGCAAGTAGCTGCTAGGCAGTTGTGCTGGATGTTGTATAAACCGAGGGCACTCCCCTAACTGCCTTTACTTGCAGCTCGGCTGGACTGGGCGGGTGACAGAATCCTCACTTGCGTGCCTGACAGTTTGGTGCTCCCCGTCTGGTTTCTCCCAAACCACCTGTTCTCATGCTCCTGCAGTTTAGCCACAGCTTTTTCACAGCTTGGTGCTTGGCCTCCCCAGGGCAAAGTGAAAGCTGCCAAGCCTTTTAAAGGGAAAGCCAAGCATTGACACAACATCACTTCTACCACGTTCTATTGGTCAAAACAAGTCACAATCCAAAGAGATTCAAGGAAAGAGGGAATAGGTTGCCCCTCCCAGTGGGCAGAGCTGCACACACGCACAGGAAGGGAAGGGGAGGTGGCCCTGTTCGGAAACCCTCTGCTACCCACCTGGATTCATCTTCACGTTGCATTTTACGAGTCTAAAGGTTTCCTCTCAACATCAAAAGTATTCATTCGTGTTGACATACCTAATTATTCTCTTAAGTGGTGTTGGTTTGGTAAATTGCACTTTTCCTCTGGGAAAGGGATGAAAAGCAAGCCCATGTTTTTAACAGAGAGCTTCTGCTGGAAACAGATTCCAAATCTGTACTTTTCTCTCGTAAACATACAGCCAAGTCTCTGAGTTCTGAGTCAGTATTTGACGAAGCAAAGTCAATCCCGTGAAAGACAGAAATCCTCTTTCTGAACTTTCTATATAACTGTGCTTGCCTTTCGTTGTTGTCAAAATTCTACGAAAGTGTTTGCCCAACAAATCAAATTATCCAACTGCAATATTCTATTTGCTTTCTTATCAGAGGAAAATAGGTTTCTTTCTCCTCCTGGTTTTCATGCCTTTCGTCTGTCCTGATGCTCATTTATTCATTTATTTATGCAGAGTTCCTGAGCTCGTTCTATGTGCCCCGCTTAAATAAACAGCAAGTAAGGCAGACCTCACCCTGCTCTCACGGAGCTAATGTTTGGGCGTGGAAAACGGGTAACAGAGAGATCAGCGGTCAGTTACAGTGGCGGCGTGTGCTCTGTGGGAGCTGTGGCACAGGGACCTGACTCGGTATGAGAAACTGGGAGAGGCCTCGCGGAGGAGATGACAGCTGAACTCTGGGAGGAGGTGGGTATCTGCAGGATGAAAAGACAGTGGCGGAAGGAGTCGGGGAAGGGGCACTCCAGGCAGAGGGAACAGCACGTGAGTAGACCCTTCGCGAGACAGTGAGACGTGCTGGGTCCAGTGTGGAACGACGAGAGTGGACACGTGTCGAAAACTGAAACTTAAATGGCCACTTAAGATCTGTGAACCCTTGGGTGTGATGTTCTTTGAGCCTTGGGGAGAAGAGTGAAGTGACTCTTCTTTATCAAACATCCCCACCCACCAAAGGGCAAAGAAATCTCACCGCCGTCTGGCTAATCACGCTGCTGTGAGGGCACCAATAAGCATCTTCTGAGTGCCAGGCGTCATGCTACATGCTGGGAGTAGAAACGCGAATAATAACAGGTGCACAATGAAGATGCGCTGATGGGAGAGAAAGACAGCGCCCTCCAGGAAGCCCCAGCCTACGCGGTAGGGAGCGGGGGTCAAAGGATGGACTATTGCCCTGAAACACAGGCAGAGCTAGGGTGAAATGATTTGAGGGATACAGGCAAGTTAGATTAAGACCTTTAGCAGCCCTGAGGGCTAACGATGTTACTATACCTTCCCTTCCATCCAAATGCATTTCAAAATAATACTTTGTCTTTAAAAATGACCCCAAAAAGCAAGCACTAAAAATGAAAGAAATTCTTGTTAGATTTTCGATAATGTAATTTTGGCTAAGTTCATCAAAGCTGAATTGCACTCATTTGATTTATGTAGTAACATACACCTTTGGACTCAGTGTATGGTGGCTCGGTGGTAAAGAGTCCACCTGTCAATGCAGGAGGTGCAGAAGACTCAGGTTTGATCCCTGGGTCAGGAAGATCCCCTGGAAGAGAAAATGGCACCCCACCCCAGTATTCTTGCCTGAAAACACCATGGATGAAGAGCCTCAGTGCAGTTCAGTTCAGTCGCTCAGTCCTGTCTGACTCTTTGCGACCCCATGAATCATAGCATGCCAGGCCTCCCTGTCCATCACCAACTCCCGGAGTTCACTCAGACTCACGTCCATCAAGTCAGTGATGCCATCCAGCCATCTCATCCTCGGTCGTCCCCTTCTCCTCCTGCCCCCTATCCCTCCCAGCATCAGAGTCTTTTCCATGAGTCAGCTCTTCGTATGAGGTACCCAAAGTACTGGAGCTTCAGCTTTAGCATCAGTCCTTCTAGTGAACACCCAGGACTGATCTCCTTTAGGATGGACTGGTTGGATCTCCTTGCAGTCCAAGGGACTCTCAAGAGTCTTCTCCAACACCACAGTTCAAAAGCATCAATTCTTTAGCACTCAGCTTTCTTTATAGTCCAACTCTCACATCCAAACATGACCACTAGAAAAACTGTAGCCTTGACTAGATGGACATTTGTTGGCAAAGTAATGTCTCTGCTTTTCAATATGCTATCCAGGTTGGTCATAACTTTCCTTCCAAGAAGTAAGCATCTTTTAATTTCATGGTTGCAATCACCATCTGCAGTGATTTTGGAGCCCAAAAAATAAAGTCTGACACTGTTTCCACTGTTTCCCCATCTATTTCCTGTGAAGTGATGGGACCAGATGCCATGATCTTAGTTTTCTGGAAGAGCCTAGTGGGCTGCAATCCATGGGGTCACGGAGTTGGACACATCTGAGCAACTGAGGATACATATATTTTGATGTCCTTACTTCTCCAATCACCTAAGCACATGTCTGCCCTCTGCCCTTTCTTTTGAGTAGTTTTGCTGTGACTCACAGTGTTGAGTATGACCGACTCATTCTACTGGGCTCTTGGGATGGGATGGGAGATTAGCAGAAGAGGTGTCAATTAAGCCTCAGTTTTAAAAGTGGTGCATTGGTTAGGAAACAGATTCTAGTTATTATTTTTTAAATCCCTAATGTAACAGAGGCATAAATAAGCGCATTTTCTTCTCTCTCACTCTAACTACACAACTACAGCCGGCCCCAGGACCAGTACAGTCCCTGGTTCCCTGAGTGTTGTTGCTCTGCCAACCTCAATGCAAGGTCTCCATCCTATGGCCTAAAATGGCTCGTGGCTCTTACCGTCACGCCCGCATGCAGTCTGCAAAAAGGAGGGGAGAAAGTAAAGAGGAAGCATGTGCATCCCTTCACAGAGCGCCACCCACTTTGCTCACAGCCCACCTGCCAGGCCTAGCTGCAAGGGAGGCTGGGTACTGTAGTCTCGCTGGGTGGCCGTGTGTCCTGCTAAAACCCAAGGGAGCCCTATTACCAAAGGAAGAAAAAGGAGCAAATACTGGAGAGCCCCCTGCAGCTTCACCACAGATGGTGGTGGGCATGGCCAGGACGGGTAGCCAAAGACAGAAGCTTAGGGAAGCCACCTGTGAGGCTTTACGGTGCCCACTTTATAGAAGAGGAACACAGGGACACACGGAGGTTAAGGCAGGCAGCCTGGCTTTCCTCGGGGGAGCTGGCAGCGGCTCTGCCCCGGAGACAGGCAGTAGAGAACTACAGCGTCTCCATGTAACTCTCCTCAGTCCTGTCCCACTCCCTGTGGCCTGGCAGACCGTAACCCACCAGTCTCCTCTGTCCATGGGGTTCTCCAGGTGAGAATACCAGAGTGGGTTGCCACGCCCTCCTCCAGGGGATCTTCCCTACCCAGGGTTCGAACCTGTGTCTCTCACGTCTCCTGCGTTGGCAGGCAGGTTCCTTATCACTGGTGCCACCTGGGCATGAGAATAACCAAATAGCATGGCAAGCCCTTCTGCTTCGCATTAGGCACTAGTGGCTCTAAGGTCAGTGACAAAACACTCCTTTCCATGGGCACAGATGCTTCCCACTGCCCCCACCCCCCCAACACCATGGCCAAAGCAGGCACGTGCCAGAAAAGAGGCTAGGCTATCTCGAGCTGGATTCTCGAGTGGGGAAGGAGAGGGCAGTGGCACCAACCTCTTCCCTAACACACACACACACACACACACACACACACACACACTCCCTCCTCCTGGCCCTGGCATGCGTGCGCACGTGCGCGCACACACACACACACACACACATTCCTCCTGGCCCTGGCCGACTCCTTTGCCATCAGTTGATAACTCCTGACTTTGAACCCAGTATGTCCCAGTATTTAAGGTCCTCTTTAGATCTTAGTTCAAATCCTGGCTCTGTCACTTCCTAGGTCTGTGATTTTAAACAAGTCAGTGAGCTTACAATTTACAGAGACCAATGATTCTCCAACTTGAATCCATGTGAATCAAAATCCTCTGAGGTCCTTGACTCCTGGGTCACTCTGCCAGAGATTCTGGTTCAGTAGGTCTGGGCTGGTGCTGGAGAATTCAAATTTCTAACAAATTCCCAAATGGGGTGCTATGGGTCCCAAACGCCATGAGTCCAGAGACCACACTTGAGGCCTCTGGTCTGAGCAGAAGGAAGTGGGCTTCACTTTTGTTTTGGTGGTGCTTTTGTTGTTGAGTCACTCAGTCTCTTTGCAACCACATGGACTGCAGCACGCCAGGCCTCCCTGTCCATCACTGTCTCCCAGAGTTTACTCCATTGAGTCGGTGATGCCATCCAACCATCTCATCCTCTGTCGTCCCCTTCTCCTCCTGCCTTCAGTNAGTCACTCAGTCTCTTTGCAACCACATGGACTGCAGCACGCCAGGCCTCCCTGTCCATCACTGTCTCCCAGAGTTTACTCCATTGAGTCGGTGATGCCATCCAACCATCTCATCCTCTGTCGTCCCCTTCTCCTCCTGCCTTCAGTCTTTCCCAGCATCAGGGTCTTTGCCAGTGAGTTCGTTCTTCACACCAGGAGGCTGAATTACTGGAGCTTCCACTTCAGCATCAGTCCTTCCAATGAATATTCACGGTCATAAAAGATCTTAATGGAATGGGAGGTTGTGGGAGTTTTAACTCTTTTTGAAAACAGAAAATACATAGTAACAACACGTGACATTACCTACTGACTTATAACGTTTGCTTTGCTTTCACAAAGCCCAAGAATTATTGATAATAACAATAGCTAACAGTCTTTATCAGGCTCACTAGATTTTAAGTACAATGATACAAATTAATGCTAAAAATGCACCAGTAACTTAGAAATTACTCAGAAAATATTTATTGAACACATAACCTTTATCGAGTTCTTACTAAGTTCCAGACATAATGCTCTGCCTTTTATGGATGTTATTTCCATTAATCCTCAGGATGACCAGAAAGTAGCTCCTATCACTCCTTCTTTACAGTTGGGAGATCACGACGTCAAGCATCTTGTTGAGGGTCATTTATGAAGAAACGACCGCACCAGGCCTTGACCTCAGTTCTACTTGACCCCAAGGCCTGCCCTTAATCATAGCCTCTAATGCAGGGGGCAGCACGCTTGGCCTGCAGGTCTTGCTTTCACACATTTCTATGAGTTTAAAATGGCTTTACAGTTTTAGACGGTTGGGAGAAAAAAAGAATCCAAATAAAATAACAATATTTCATGACATATGAAAATTGACATTGAAATTTCCATATCCCTCAGAAAAGTTTTGTCAGAATCCAGCCACACCCTTTTGTTGACACATTTCCTGTGGCTGCTTTTGGGCTGTGATTACAGAGCTGAATAGTTGTAACGGAGCCTATTCAGTTCACAAAGCCCAAACAATTTACCACCTGCCCTTTACAGAAAAATTGTGTCAGTCTCTGCTCTTTGATTCCTATTATCCTTTTCATAATGTTACATTCGAATATTTCCAGGTGAAAGCCATCACAATCAATCTTTTTTTTTCTAATTCTTAAAAATAACACCTTGTTTCATGAACTGCCCGCAATTCCCACCACTAAAGCGTCTGTGTTTTGGCTTAATGCTGGCTTCAAGGAGCGCCTTTCCAGAGGCAAACACCCCTGAGACTAGTAGCTCATTACTTGGTTAATAACAGTGAAAGAAAGCAGTGTGATGTTTAGCAAAAGGCAGTGGTCCAAGGAAAAGGTCACCAGTATTCCCAAACGTTGCGATGTCTAGTTTTCCAGTCCAATTTCCCAGAGTGAAACAAACTAGCCTAGGCTGTAGTACTGAGAAGTTCCAGCCAGACTGAATTCCCTGGTCTGGGGCAAGATCCACTGGAGATTTAACCTGTTTGCTGGATCCCAAAGAATCAAAGATAAGGATTACAGTGGTCAAGTTCATACAGGGAATTGTTGATTGCGTTTTATCCTTTTAAATATATGTAAGTCATAGAGAGCTCTGCAGTCAAAAATATTGACTGCATTGATCTCTGCCAACCGCAGAAGCAGCTGAGGTGGGCTGCTGCAGAAAGGCTGAGAAATACTTAAAATAAAGACATGAATGCTATGGAAGAGGCCGCGCCTGGCCGCCTCCCCTCCCCGACCTGGAACGCGAGTTCCAGCGGAAGAGGCGCGCACGCCATTCACAAAGGAAAAAAGTACTTTTGCAGCCTGACTTGACATCAGTAGGCAGGCCTCGAGCCCAGCGCCACGTTCCGGGGCAGCGGGACGCAGATTTCTGCAGCAGGCATAGACTTCCCAAGGAGCGCGTCAGACCGGGTCTTCCCCGCCCCCCAGTGCCCACCCCCGCCCCCCCACCGGCCTGGGG